>JAOEHI010043508.1:0-21410 GCA_025447815.1 Percopsis transmontana
TATACATACATACACACACACACACACACATACATATATATATATATATATATACACATACATATATATATATTGCTTCAGAATTTATAGACATAAACATTTGTTGGAAGAGCCTGAGAGGTCAAAGATCAGGGGCCACTACAGATGGTGACTATGGGGAACAGTGTGTGTGTGTAAGCATCAATATATTGACAAAGCATATACAAATGTGGACAGACGGTTAGAAATAGATCAGAAAATTGACAGTGTGACACCCTCACACAGCCCTACATGTGCACGCTCTCGCACACACACACACACACACACACACACACACACACACACACACTCGCTGTACAGGCACATCAAACAACCTCCTACTGCATATTCTTTTACAGAATTCCAGTGCAGGTGATGTGTACAGTCCATTATTCAGTCCAGTCTCTCTGTATCAGACAAAGAGAAACCCCTAAAACAAATATACTAGAACAAACTGTCAGGAAGGTTCTGGAAGGGAAGGTCACTCTTCCTGGGCTCTCCTCATGATGGCCACATATTTCAGACAAATACAGCTGTGGCGTTTTCTTATTGACAGGGTGTATACAGTGTTGCCAGCAGGTGTCAGTATACTCGCTGTGACTTGAGGTGTGTCTGTACAGGTGCCATGCCCCAGATAGGGCTCGTAAACCAGTCATGTGACATGTGACATTGTTGGGAGGGTGTATGACATTGTCACTTATTTATCTTATCTTGATGAGTATGGGGTATGGGTAAGCACGCCAGTCTGACATCCGCTGTTTAGACTAAACAAACCAACGAAATTTGGGTTCATACAAAGTATAATGTGGGCTTTACACCTGCTAAATCAAACAGGCAGATGACACAGACGCCCCTGGGGAGGGGGAGGGGGAACACAGCATTAAAGCCATTCAGAAGTCATCATGTTGACTTTACCACACTCAGAGACAGACGGGCTTGTTACAGTTCATCAATACACACACTGGCCAGCTGGCCTCCCAGAGGACATGGTGTGTGCGCGCGCGTGTGTGTATTTTTTTGGCCTATAGAAATATACTGCACCTTATACATAGTACTTATATGTGCTATGTACTGCAGTATCTGTATATATACATTTACAGAAGTTTATAATTCTGTAGGTTAGGTTTGAAAAAAGAAAACATTATACTGTATAATAAGCATCTTTTTAATATCATTGTTTGGAATTTTTGGCCCACAGGGGTAGAGAGAGTGAAAGTGTCACTGAAAACACAGTGCATGCTTTCATGTGTTCATGTGTTTTGTCCAATCACGTGTCTCGGATTTAAACTGAACGGCGGTAAGACTCCAGCTGGAGAAACAAGAGCCCTCCTAAACGAGGGTTTGGTGATTGGAGACTAAACACAATGTGGGCTCCATACATTCTGATGCAATCTTCAAAACATCAATTATCTTCAGCAAAGAACATGTAATGTATATTTTGTGAAAAGTGAATACCAATTTGTTTACTATCCGCGTGTTCCACTAGCACTGCCTGTTGCCAGGCAACTGGAGGTCAAAGGGCATCGGGGACTAGACGTGTGTGATTACTGTTTGCTTGGTTGGTGCACACACACACACATGCACACACACACGCATTCCTGTCTGTGTTTGTGTGTGGGGGAGAAGCATTTATTAAAATATAGAATAGTAGTTCATTGTAATTGTGTGGGCAGGTGTGTGTGTGTGTGGGTGGGTGAGCGTGGATGTGTTGGGGTCCTACCTTGTGTGTGTTTGGTTTGATGCAGCGGACAAAGTATGGGTTGGAGGAGCTCAACGTCGCCACAAGAGAGTGCAGAGAGTTCTGTAGAGTACACAGAATTGATACACTTATGTACAGTACTAATACCAATACTACTACTATTACTACTACCAGTGAGTGGAGATCTGTAACCCCTACCTGCTCCTGAATACTATAGTATTGCTATTCTCAATACTAGCCTACTGAGCTAGCTTGCAGTGAAGCGCTTGTGTTGTGTTTTGTGTTTTTGTTTTGCATGTCTCACCTTAAACTGGGAGCTGACAGTCGGCCGTCTGTGTTTGCAGCTGGACTTCAGAGTGTCCTGCTTGTTACGACTCAACACGTGTTCAAACAGGTCATAGACGAAGTCCAGCCTGACACATAAACACACATACAGAGAAATAGAGAGAGAGATAGAGTCATAAAGCAGGATACACACCGCCCAAAAAAACACCAGTGTTTACACATTAACAAGAGAGAAAGTAGACATTGTCCTATAATGATGTTAACATACTGTACTGATCCATTCTGACAGAACACTGCATGTGAATCATTCATTTATTATTAATGTAAATCCTGTTTGTAGATATTTTCATTTTTTAACCATTTAACGTGTCTAAACTACAGATTAATTGACATTTCAATGAAAAAAAACTTTTTGTTTAGAGTTATGAAGTCTCTCTGAGCCTACCTTCACAGGAGCACTTAGGTATATTCTGGTATTATTTGGAATATTCACATATTCTGAATGCTATATTTACATTTACAGAATTACAGCTTTTATCGAAAGCGACTTACAATGAGTGGGCTATGAGTGACCATGTAAGTGTCTCAGTGTGAATGTGTTTCCCTACAGGAGATTTTAAACCAGGATGGTTACCTGCTGTCTCTCAGAAGGTTGAGGATATCATCTCTGAATGTGTCTCTGTTTTTCTCCAACGTCCCTCTCACGTCATACACCACCTGAAACACACCACCAGGGGGCGATAGACTGTTTAGCTACAATGGGGTGTGACAGCAGAGGTTATATTTAGATGAATATACAACAAGCTTACAAGGTGACAGTTATCTTGAGATCATTCTTTGTTTTGTTAATCTATGTGTAATTGTGATGTTTGTTAACTTAGTTTATTACATTCAAGCTACAGTATGTAAGATTGGAACAATTTTGCTATTAATAATTAAGAGAAATACATGAAATACATGTTTACTGTCATTTTATCAATGAGCACAGCATAACTTCCATATTGCAGCTTTAAGCAAAATGCTTACACAGAGTAATATTTTGTTTGGAAGCCTTACCTCTCCTGCATAGTGTTTCACCCCAAAGTAGTGTACAGCAACACGTGGTTTCACATAGAAAGGGTTTTTCTGCAGCAGGAGAGTAAAAGCAAATTCATTGTTTATATTTGTCTGGAACAATCCATCCCCACTGTACATCTATAAACACCCATATTAGTAAAAATGATACCCAAGTTCTGATTTATAAAATGGTGCGGCTTTTTCACTTGCTAACTGCACATTATAGTGTGATAATAACAACAGTTAGTGAGGGGGAAAAAGTCATTATATTCTGTGGTTTATAAGGGAACTGGCCCACATTAAACCCTCATGCATGGTGGGTGTCTCCAATTTAACCCGCTGACCTAAACCAAACAGCCAATTAAACATACTTATTAGGGCTGTACATTTTCACAGGAAACCAAGCAGAAAAAAATATTTATTTGAATATTTACAAGTAAAACTTTCTATAATGTGACATCAGTGGCTAAATCAAATCAAGCCGTTAGCTCCGGATTCTGATGCCAAGAATGTTTGAGGCGTCCAGCCAAAGCCTCTGAACACAGGCCCATATCCTGTGAGCCAGATGGTAAAAATATTAAAATCTCTGTCCAGAGCAATTGGGCTACGTTTGTGCATTAGCTGACTGTTCCATGATTTGTTTTTGTCAGATTCCTGAAACCATGACAGGAAGTAAGAAGATAAAAAAGTTTGGCAAATCTTGCATCTTACAGGACGTGTTCAGATCAACTAACATGCCATTAGGATGCATTTCCAAAAATGTGTCAGTTGTCAAACCCTTGGCAGGCAGTAAGCTAGGCTACCCTCTCCAGAGTGAATTTTTCCATGTTAACAAAACACCAAGGTTTGAAACAGACTCACAGGAATCCTCATGGTGTCATGTTAAAGGACACATATTCAGTGTTTTATTATGTATACCTATTTATTTCCGTTGAATTAGTCCTTGAGGACTGATTCTATAATAACTTTTTCGATTTGGATTAAAAAATACAAAATTATTCAATTTTTTTGGTCTATCTAATCCTCCTTTCTGGTGGGCGAAGACTAATGGTTATAAGGTCAGTCTTGATCGGCCAATGCTTCTTTTAGTAGGGTGTCTATGGCAAGGCTGAACTGTCATTCACATGCCTAGGTGTGACATCACAATGTGACGGAAATCCAAACGCTCATTTAAGGCCTTAATATTTCATAGCAGCCAAACTCTTGCACCACTTGAGTGATACTTTTAAAAGCTTCTTAAAGGCTTAATGAGCACTTATCGAGAAGAACAACAACCTCAGATTATTGGATAATTTTTAGAAACAATAGTTTAAACAAAGTCAAACTCGGATAATATTACAGTTAATAAACAAAGGTTTGTGACTGGACATACGGAGTGCTGGCTGTGGAGTTTTTCCAGTAAGGTGTCGTCTGTCGCTTTGGGAAAGTGACTCTCCTCGTTCATCAGTGCCAGGAGACCTAGTTTCTGTGGTGACAAAGAGGGACCTTCATCATCATCACCATCATCATTATTATAATAGTTGCTGTGTATTTGTTTTGATGGACCTGGTACATGGTTTTCATCACTTTTTTAATGTGTTTATACAGAATAAAATGGTTTCTTCCAGGAAATGTCACTTATAGTTGTCAGTACACAGACTGTATATGTACACATATATTCAGCAAACAAATTAATATTGTTTTCTGTCATGTATTATATTTATTTGTTCATTACTTTAACAATTTTAACTGTAACGTGTACTGCAGCTTCCACAAACCTTCTCTATAAGGTCCAGACATTCTCCATTGTCCAACCAGTTTATGTCTTCCCAAACAAGGCCCTCCCTGTCAACACACACACATATTGTTTTCCTTTTCCTTTCTAGTGAAAAGTTTTCTTCTGTTTTACATCAGAATTTGAAACACGATGAGTACAGTAAAAACATACTTATTGTATTCAAGCTGCTCCAGGGAAAAAATGTGCTTGTTGAAATATTCCTGAAGCTTCTCGTTTGCATAGTTGATGTTGAACTGCTCAAAGTGATTCACCTGCAGAAGAAATGATGAAAACAAGGAAATTACACATTATGTATGCAGAAAAACACTGGTGGGCTGCAGAACAATGGAAATACGTTTTGAAATTTCACTTACAAGATACAAAAATATTAAAGATGACATTGGACATAGAAATAATGACACAAACTTTACATCTCTGATTACATTTAAAATATTGTATTACAATTATCTTTTATTTTTATATACAATCTTTATTTATAATTATGATTTTCTGTGTAATTACCTAGGAAAAATGTATGGGGCCATTATTGTGGCATAGCTATTTACAAATGTGAGTGGAGACTTGTGTAACTGTATCTCAATCCCTGTGTGAGTAAGCAGATTTGTAAATCTGTAAATGAGTACATAGATATTAATGGCTGAAAAGTCCAAGCATTTTGCTCCAAGAGCTGGAAATATAGACAAGTCATCAGTTACAACCCAGGCGGGCCTCTCAATTGGCTTTTTACTAGTGACTTTTGCTACACTTCTGCTGTGGCAGAGCTCTGCAAATGCGTGTTGCGATTTTTGTGTGTGTGGAGATTTGTCTGTGTGGAGATTTGTCTGTGTGCCTCAGTAGCTATACAGCCTACATACAGCCAGTCGGCGGTAGCACCCAGCCAAAGTATACTACCAAACCTTCGGGCTCTTTCTCTTGCAAACTACAAAAATGGCCCCATAAATATGTCTCTTTAATGCCCACCTCAAAGTTTTCAAACCCAAAGATGTCCAGGATGCTGATGGACTTAAAATCCTCCTTGCCCCGGATACGGCTGTTGAGCTTGCGTATAATCCAGGTGAAACACTGTGAGTAAAGTGCCATGGCCATGGAGTCTCTGGAATCCACCGCCTGCAGGAACAGGGGCCAGAATTTTTTTTTGATTTATAATACATCCCTTTTACAGTTTCACACATCATCCTGTAGAGGGCAGCACAACATCAAGACACGATTATAATATGTTTAATCGTGTCAGCATATTTCAAAATGATATCTATCTGGAACTCATTATTTCACCAAATGTAGTCTATATTTTAGAAGAAAAGGTACTATGGTATTATAAACCAAAGATTTATTTGAATACTTAAAGCAATGACACAAAACATCAAAAAACTGACTGGTAAAAGTAGGTAATTTAGCAGCTTTTATCCAAAGCGACCTACAATGAGCATAATTACAAGTATTACAAGGAGCAGATAAGGATTAGGTATTTTGCTCAAGGATACTTGTGCAACTGTGGGGTGAAACCCATGACCTTCTGGCTGGGAGTTGAACACCCAGACCAGACCACTAGACAATAACAAATCAATGCTTATTTTAAATCGGTGATGCTAAGTGCACTTTTGTTTTAATATTTGAGATTCAGATTTTGAATATGAAAACTGATTTAGAATGTTATTCCTGTAATAAGGCTAAAATACCATCAAAACAGCGATAGCTACATGTGGAACAACAGTGTGTCAGAGTGCGACACACATGTTTAGCCTACCAGCAGTTAGCATGAACCCAGTTCCTTACAGGCTCATGATTATCTGTTTACCCAAAGGAAGACAATACTGAGTCACATAGGCACCCTGCAGGCTTTCAAGGGACTGAAAATATAATACCCGGAAGGCACAAGGAATGTTTTTCCTTTGTGTTTGCTTTGTCCTGCTGACAAAGGAATGACTCGGACTACCTAAAATTAGGTTATTGTTCTATTTGTTTGTAAAGGGGAGAGTTCTTTCAGCTCAGCTGTTAATGCTTATGTGGGGCAGGATAGTGGTCTAGTGGTCTGGATGTTGGACTCCCAGCCGGAGGGTCGTGAGTTTGAGCCCCAGAGTTGGCCTACCTGTAAACATCCTTGAGCAAGATGCTTAACCCCTACATGCTCTTTGATATTGTACTAATTTGTAAGTTGATTTGGATAAAAGCGTCTGCTAAATGACTGCTAACTGTAAATAAAATTGTAAAGCGTAGTGGAGATGAATATAGTGACATTTTAGGGACACGTTTTTTAAAAGATTTTGTTATGTTTTATGTTCTCCAGCAAGTCACCTGTTATATGGTGATAAACATGTGATTACTAACCTGTTATACTGTGATAAACATGTGTTTTACTAGCCTGTGTGTAAAACAGGGGATTACTAGCCTGTTATACTATGGTTAACATGTGTTTTACTAGCCTGTTATGCTGTGTTAAACAGGTGAATACTAGCCTGTTATACTGTGATAAACAGCTTATCACCAGATAACTAACCTGTTCAACAGTCAGTGGAGTGGAGATTTCCTCGCCCCTGAGAATCATGGAGCGGTGGGTCAGAACCTCGGCCAGCTGCTCTGAGTTCAGTCCCAGAAGTTCCGACGTCCTTCCTAGTGCTGTGTGCACACACACACATACCCAAACACAGAGCAGAGGGTTAAGTTAGAGGGAGTCTATTAGAAGGGCCTCAGATCGATGCGTTTTACCAAAGTGATTTAAAGTTGTGTGTTCAAATCTAATCACTGATAAAGAGACAAATGAGTGCTGACCTGATTTGGATGACACTTGAGCGCCCCCTGCTGTCATGAACTCGATGTTTCCAGCATGGAGTATCCCAGCCAGGAGGCGCATTATATCCCCAATGTTCTCCTCTGAGAAATTCATAGTGCGCATTGCATTCTGGGATGGCAACCACACGTACCCGAGAAACAAACAAATGCTTCGGTTAAATTGCTACAACACTAGTTTAAACATCCACATGGCAAAGCCTCGCAAGACGCACTGCACTCTTGTGTATTTTTAGAAGCTGTCATATTCTTTTTCCTCTGTAGTTGCATAAATCACTTTAGGCGTAGTTTTGTCAACAATGGTGAGTCAAAGAGCAAAGTCTGTTACCATGGCAACTCTCTTTATGATACATAAACCACACCACTTCCTGTGTACCAGTATATTTCCCACCACTGTACTATCCAGTATAGACACTCTACTGGATAGTACAAACGGTAATTCCAAGAGCTCTCATGTTCTGCTGTTGGTCTAACTGAGGCTTGGGAAGACCAAATACAATACTAATAGCAACTAACACGTTAATCTTTGCAGCAATAAACGTTACCATTGAATGTTTAAATAGTGTGGCCAGTAGGGGGCGTACCTGTACATCCTGGAAGGTGTGCTTGTCGTTAATGCTCTGGTCCAACACACAGCCTGACTGTCTCAGGTAGTAATAGCTATCAGGCTGGGAGAGACCAAAAGCCTCTGAAACAATCACAAATATTACACGTTATTATTATTATTATTAATATTATTAATAATATTATTGAACAGCCACAAGGAATATAGCACATTTTATTATGCTAAGGTAAAAATTGCTCTCACATATTATATTGCGTGATGAATTCACATTTCCTTTATCTATGAACTTGGTTTAATCCTACCCTATGCTGTGACAACCTAATTTAAAAAAATGTAGTCTAGTCTAAACTGGTCTAGTGTAATGTAATGTAATGTAACATAATCAAATCTAATGTTTCATGTTATGGTAAGGTCCGGTCCGCTCACCCCTCTGCTGTGAGTTGGTTCCTGCCAGAAGGGCATAAAAGATGTGGTAGTTCCTCTCTCCGGGGTTCTGCCTCACAACACGGTTCTGGTGAGACAGGACACACTGGTCAGGACACACACAAACACACACACAAAGAAAGACAGAGAAAGAGAGAGACAGATACACACGTGTGTGTGCGCGCACGTGCACACACATACAGATTAAACATGGCTAGCAGAGAGAAAACTCACCTTTTCTAAGAGGTCTGTGATCAGCAAAAGAATGTCTGTTAAGGCTCATAACTGACATCTGTAAAACTATATTGGTAAACCTTTCTGTGAATACTCTAAGTACAGAGAGAGAGCGAGAGAGAGAGAGAGAGAGAGAGAGTGAGAGAGAGAGAGTGAGAGAGAGAGACATAAATGGACGACCTTTACGAACAAGGTCAGAAACCATCTTTTCCATTCCTTATGCATCATGAAGGAGCTTCATTAAATTGTTCTGTAACCACAGCCGCTTCTCATTTAGAGGCACATCAATTCTTCATCAACACAAAGAAACCCTAAACTTTACATTCTGTAAAAAACACACACACCACAGACCACTTTAAAACTGCATTTGGCACCCCTTCAAATACTTCCTGTTTCTCTTGTAATGACCTGTGGACGGGAAGTGGGCAGGAAGCAGACAGGAAGTGGAAGTGAAGGATACAGTCGACAATCTTTCCTCCCTGGATGTTTCCCTTCTGACAGAAATGGAGCTGGACGAACTTCCCAAAGCGACTGGAGTTGTTGTTGTAGACAGTCTTAGCATTCCCAAATGCCTCCATGATGGGACTGTAGGATTAAAGGACATGGATGAAAGAAAGCTTTTACAGTCGTTGTCAATGCAGACGAGCCAAAAGCCATTTAGTTCAGGGATACATGCAGAGATAACCATACAATATAACAGATCACAATACAGATACCTGTATTATATTTGGTGCCTATACCTATCCTTTATACTCTGTTCCTTTGACAAATTCAAGTAAGTAGTAGTAGTAAGTATTATCTTATCTTATCAATTAATCTTGAGCAAACCATTAACAGTGTAACTAATTATAACGTCAAAACAACAGAAGATAAGTATGTAACAATGCAGAAATCCATTGTTATCAGAGTTCACCAAGGGCAGGAGTTACAAACCTAAACAACTTCTGCATCTACAAAATAGTCTCTAAAAGTATAAACAAGGATACAGAAGCCCCCACCATCACTACAGGGTGAACTTTAACCCACCTGCTCTCCAGGAGAGCCTCCTCTACGTGGGACATTCGGTCTCTGGATGAAAGCTCCAGGGAGTGCTGGCTCATGGCCGACAGGAACTTTAGGATCAGCTTGGTGCTTTCTGTCTTCCCAGCGCCGCTCTCCCCACTGGAGACAGACAGACAGGGCACAGGGTTAATCCTTGGTGCAGCAAACCTCACATAGTAAAAGGGGAATTACTCATCCAGCATCATTATGTGATTTAAGAAACCATCCTGTATTTCTATGTATTGTATTAAAGGTCCAGTGTGTAATATTTCAGAGGATCTAGTGACAGAAATGCAATATAAGATCCATAACTATGTTGTCAGTGGTATACAAAGACCTTATATAATAAACCATAATATTGTTATTACCTTTGAATGAGCCATTTCTATCTCCATTGAGGGGACACCCCCTCTATGGACGTCGCCCTGTTGCGTCGCCATGTTTTCTACAGTAGCCCAAATCAGACAAACGGCTCTACAGAACGCATTTCGTCACTACCTTGAAAGAGAAGAAGAAGAAGAAGTTGTACTCTAACTACTAGGTAGTAGTATAAGTCTTCTCCTTTATTAGAAGTGGAATTTTGGATCCACTTGAAAATCATTTATTTAATCTAAAATTACAATATTTTAGTATAATAATAAAATTATTATAATAAAATTATTATAATAATAAAACGTATTTCGAAGTGTTTACTAAGGCTCTTTCTGCGGCCTGGACTTTTATGACTCTCTCCACATGGCTAAAAGTCTCTCACTTTCACTCAACTTTAAAATACCATTGCATTTTACATCAAGAGCAGTTGTGTGCCAAATCCATCGGCCTGCAGAATGTGATGCAAGACGTTGTTTCCATCGTCAACAATATTCACTCCAAGGCGCTCTCACATCGTCAGTTTAAAGCTATGCTGGATGAGATGGAGGCACAGTATGGTGATGTGTTGTACCACCAGGAGGTGAGGTGGCTGAGCAGAGGGAAAGTTTTACGGTGCTTTTTTGAGTTGCGTGATGTGATCAGGGAGTTTCAAGCTAGAAAGAAAAGCAACATTCAAGTGCCCTCAGACAAGCAATGGATCGCCGACCTGGCTTTTCTGGTGGACGTTACAGAGCTGCTGAATAATCTGAATCTTCAGCTCCAAGAGAAGGACCAGCTAATCAGCCAGATTTAAGATCACGTCAGAGCCTTCAAGCAAAAACTCTTGTTGCTCAACAGACATCTCTCAACAGGTGAGGCCTAATTGCAATTCAAATTCTATAATTAAATGGGCTCGTTATTAAGCATAATGTTATTGTGTGCAGTGTTTGGGGTAAACAGACACAAAATACAGATTACCGCAATTTATACGGGTAACTAAGTAAAGTAAGGTCTAATGTGCATTCAGCCTACTTAATGAAATGGAACACAATTTCTTCTTGCATCTTATGCTGTTCTTTTTTGTCTTTGTCTACATTTAGGGAATTTGGCACATTTTCCCAGGCTTAAAGAAGTCGGGTTGATGTAAGAACACATCCCCAAGTACACGGAAATCCTCAGCAATCTTGTGCTTGAGTTTGACAGCTGCTTTGTAGATTTCAGAGAAAATGCAACAGCCTTTCAGCTGTTTGCTCAACCATTGATGTGGACACAGTCAGTGAGGAGCTTCAGATGGAACTGCTTGAACTTCAGTCTTATTCAGAACTCCAAAACAAGTTCAGAGAGCTTCCCTTGCAGGAGTTTTACAGATGTGTTCTAGCAACCAGGTACCGCAAGATCTGCAAACATGCACAGGTGATGCTGTCCCTCTTTGGAAGTACCTAACTTTGTGAGCAGACTTTCAGTCTAATGAATCTGAACAAGAGCAAACTAAGAAACTCACTGTCTAATGTCACCTCTATGACATTCTCACTCTTTCAGTAAGTCAGCTGGAACCTGATATTGGGGTTATTTTGAAAAGCAAAGACAGGCTTCATGTCTCCCACTGATATTCTGTTTTAGCTCTGGCCTGCAGTTTTAATACATAAATAAATGATTTACAGTGGGTACAATGGTGACTGTGTATGTATGTAACAGGGGCATGTTCTGCCCTGAATTGTTGTAATGATTAATCAAAACTAGTTGTATCAATAAATATTGTTTATTACTTATGAATATGTATTTTGTTATTCCTTTAATATGGGTTCAACTTCAAATTGAATTTCAATTTAAAAGTCCACGACTTGAAAGTTTTGTTTTGGACAAACATATTCAGTATGTGCACAAAAGCATACGTGCACATACTGAATATTTTATATTTTGATACTCTTTCCTATCTTTATACTGTAGATAGAGGGCGTCATTGAGCAGATTTGTAAACTCTCCTATTTCTTATTAATTTGATACATCTACATAATATAGCAGAAACAACACAGACATATCATATAATAAAGAATATTTATTTCCAGTGTTTGTTGAGGTGGTGTTTCTCATACAGTTCCACAGATTAGATGTTTTCTCGCCGGTTATACATGCGTTTCAATGCAAAATGTTTAAAGGGTCATAAAGTAAACCAAAAAGAAAAATGTCTGAGGAATGCTTTAAAGATTTAATGTTCCAGAAATGTTAGCCTTTATTTGACAACTGTATTTTAAAGGAAGGCAATGGCACCTTAATCGGTTAAAAAAAGAGGCACTTATTGTTTTAGAAGAAAGAAACGTGATTCATATTAAAAAATTACAATTGGACAATTCTGGAAATACTGTCGTGCCAAAACATTACAAACTGTTTCAGTACTTCATTTCAATGTATTAAATCATTATATTATAATAAAACCAATATACCTCTCCAGTTCCTCAAGCTAATATCTGGCTGTTACGGTTGTACTGTAAAAAATACTTTCTACAGTACACAGCTCAGAAAGCAGCTCAACGTATTTCAAGTAGAGAAAAAATAATACATACATATACATATAAGTATATGTTTTTTTTAGATGACATTACTGTCACAAGCAACTACTGTTAGTGAATAAACAATAATACATCCTTCATATCATTTTTAATGTAGGGTTGAATTTCTTAAAAATGTTCTTAACTAAGAGCCAGGTTGAACAAAATGACATTCAACATAATTACTGTAGGTCATGTATTTCGTTTTAAGATACATGTTGACAACATATCACATTCGTGCATCACTGGGGTTTAATATTACAGAAAGTCTGTTCCAGTATAACCAGCAGTCTTTACTCCGTTAACAATTAATATGAGCCTATATACAGTATGTACAGGAGATACATAAAGTAAATATACAGTTTATATACTTCTTAGAAGAAGTATTGTGCAGTAACTGTAGGTAAAATGGCAACACACATTCATTCACACTGGCATCCTCTCGTCCCTCAAGCTCACAAACACAACTGGACCAGTACCGCCCGTGTTTAAAGATACTGGTAAAACCTGGATCGGACCACTTGCGCTCCAGACAGTTTCTGGGGGTGTGCATCTGCCAGATTTACTTTGTTTTTACCCTGCAGGCCACCTCCGTTGACCTGCTCCCCCCCCGTAGTTGGGGGGCCTGGGGAGGCCTCTGGGGATGGCCTCTGACAGTTTGAGTCCCGGGCTTCAGGCCGGTCTTCCTCTGGCACGGCCTTGGGCGCAACCTCCGCCACGAGGTCGGTACCTGCCCGGCACCGCTCCCTGGTGATCCAGTCCCGGATGGAGACCTCCTGGGACGGGCATTTTGGTTTCAGGCGTTCCACGGCTGAGAGCTCGGCCTCCTGGTCGGGTCCGCCCTGCTCCCGCCAGTCATGGATGACGGACAGCTGGTCGAGGTCTCTCTGCCCGCCCATAGTGTGTCTCCGCCGGATGCTCTTCTTCTTCTTCTCGCGGTTCTTCTGGCCGCCTGACCCCAACATGTCATCAGCGGAGGTCCTCAAGCGGAGCCTTAGGCGGTCAGTGATCCTCAGGTGCCAAGCGGGCTCGGGCTGCTCCGCCTCGCTGCGGGCGGAGGAGCTGAGGCTGCTGGTGGATCGCCCCTTCTTCATCACCTCCAGGACGCGGGACAGGCGGGTAGACGTATCGGCCCTGGCCTGTTCCCTGTTCCCATCACCCCCTTCCGCGGACGAGTCACTGTCAGTCTTCTGCCGCAGCGAACGCCGTCTGGAGAGCGTGTCGCCCTCGATCAGCCAGTGCGAGGCGACCAGGCGACGGGATTCCAGTTTCACCGGGGCGTTCCCTTCGGCCGGTCCGGGCGCTGTTTCTGGTACGTCCTGAGTGTGTCTCTCTGTCCGGCCCGGTTCCGGACGCGGTGTGGACTGGCTGTTGCACCCCCCGGGGGAAAAGAGCGGGTACTCGCTCTCGCTGTCTGTCTCCATGGGTCGCCCCTCGCTGATAAGCTCGCTACGCTCGTCATCGGCCTCGTCTCCGCCTTGCGGATCTGGGCTGAGCGCACTTGACTCCGCCCCCGTAAGGAAAGTGATGGAGGAGGTCGTGGAGTAGTCGGAGGTGATGGAGCTAACCTCCGCCCCGCCTCCCATCACTGAGGACGGCAGGTCGGTAGGGGCCCCCGGAGTCCACTTCCTGGGTCGTGACCTCGGCACCGAGGCCCCGGAGCTCATGGTCCCTAAGTCGGAGGTGTTTTCTTCCAGTTGAGAGGGGTCAGAGAGCGAGGACGTCCCCATGGGTGGAGTCTTGAGCCTGGGGGACGCTGGGAGCCTGGGGGAGGGGGATGGAGACACAGATGAAGGCCTCTCCTTTAGGATTAAGGAGTTCCTGTGCTCTTTCTTTGTTTTAACTGTGAGCTCCACACTCCTTCCGTTCTCCCTCCGGACTTCTGGACCTCGTGGTTGCTCTTTGGTATTAGGCCGAGGGCGGGCCTGGACCTCCTCCTGGTTCTGGTCTGGTTTCTGGCAGGGCAGCTCCTTCTTAGCAAATATGGCATCCACGTCGTCATCCGAACTGCTAGGCTGAGGCTTTTCCTTTGACTTCTTTCGTTTGCGGTTCGCTGCAGCAAAGATGGAGGAAACCAAGAGCTCCCGGCTGCTCTGGTCCCGACCGGACCCCCATGACCCCTGCAGAGAGAGAAAGACATAGAGGAGAGAGGGAGAAACAGAGCGACACACGCAAAAGAGAGAGAGAGAGAGAGACAAATTATTCTTTGTGTGAATATGAACGATCGTCACATCGACAGACGGAGATTAAAACTGTTTCACCGCTGGTTGAGAACTCCAACCGCAACCACGACAGTTCCTCTGAAACGCCACAAACGCTTTAGAACAGAGAGAGGAAGATTAAGACGTTATCTACAACAGGGGCGTCATGCCAAAGCAGCAGCCAGCGTAGCATTAGCTACCTGTTAGCTTAGCGTCAGCGTAGCGCAGGCTACTAGCATCGCTGCATGGAAGCTTAAAAAAAATTGCAAAAAAAAGCAGCTCAAATAGGAAATCTGATTTATTTCTGATTGAATTGAACTCCAGATATAATGTTGGTTGTGATTAAATATTATCTTGAGTTTTTTTAATAAGTAATACATTTTTTAATGAATTAACGTCTTCTATAGCGTGATGACTGAAACCATTTTAAACCAGTGTTACATCTCTGACATATGAGACAGTTATCTTTGGTATTTAGTTCAGTTTGGTTGCCTGTTGACCATATATGATGTCATCACTTAATGTGATGACATTGATGTGTTGTTTAAAATTAGAATAAAGTGCAAACAATATTTTTTCCCCCCACATTATCATGTGGAATGCATGGATGCATGAATAAAAAAATTGTATCAAACAATTAATTGCTTAACAAGTGTTTCCCTACAGCTCAATAATTGGCATGCATTTACTATTGCATTGTAGATTGTATATATAAAAAAGTGTTTTATAATTGCTAGCAGAGCGAAACCGTTCCGGATCAACGATATATGTCAGTCTCCAATTTCCTATGTTACCTGTCTGATATTGGGAACACTGGGAATAAACTACTCACCTTAGATTTAGCAGAGTCACTGGTGGGAGAATCTGTAAAGAACAGACATAAATAAATTAGAAATGAACAAGTGATGACAACATGAACAACAACACATTAACACCGTTAGAAAGTCACTGGAGGTGGCAGAAGAGGACAGGGTTTGTGGTGATGAAAATAGAGGTGAAAGGAGGCATGTAGACAGACACACAACAGATCATGCTGTACGGCTTAGACACAAATGATGACCTCTATGTTACTCTCATAAATACACTACCCACATATGCCAAGTAGACGACATACAAGTCCCTTTTATATTACACAATACGTGTTATTATATGTATGTCAGTTACTGGGGGAACTCAGATGAAACCAAACGACCGCAGAACGATGAACAGACATTACGTGCCATGAACAGTGAGAACTATTTTTTATGAATTAATAAATTAAAGTAAACAACAAATCCTAATTCTAGTTTAAATATTCAAGCACATCCAAAATGCATGCAGGGACAACCCTATATAACTTTAAAGTTAATTAAAGTCAAGTAAACAATCTGATACTGAAAACAAATACTACAACAATACATACATAATCCTGGGTTATGCAGGAACTGAACTGAGAGGGAGAGGATTGTGGAAGACATGTTGTCATGACAACAGAGAGAGACACGTGATGACACGATGGAACAAACCAAGAGAGTAGAAGTGACGGGGGGGTTTGAGGGGCTAGCTATGAACAGAGACGTTACAGGAGAGAGAGAGGACGCCAGCAAGGAAAATCTCCATCAATCCACAGCTTCAATTCTTCTCTGCACAACTATTGTTTATTTTGTACAAAAACAATTACAGGTCCCACTTTATACAAACTGTTGCTTTTAAAGTCATTATTAAGTCTTACCTCTATAATCACTAAACCTCTATAAGAATACCTCTATAAGCACTAAACATTTTATTTTATAGCACATTCTTGTAGTGCTCTTAGAGGCTCTAATGAAAGTTTAATGAAGGCTGTATAAGCAACAATTAATATAAAGTGGGACCAAATTTTATTCATTTGGTTAGCATAGCCAAGCCCCTTGACAGCCCCTTGACAGATAGGTGACAGGTGATGAAGACCTGACAGGACCATACCAAGCCCTACCGTGCTATCTGTCCCGCCGCAGGCTTGTAAGACAGTGAGAAGAGACAGTGGACCTTTCAGACAGCAGCAGCGGTGTGTGTGTACGCTAATCTGGCACGACAACACACACTGTACAATACCGTGTCACTCGGCCTTGACCCCTCAGTGTTACGTTTCAAACGCTTTTTTTCTTGTTGCAGTTATAAGAAGCGCGGGTTCCTGCACACTAGACAGCTACACTGGGGGCAACAATCGTCCTTCTTCCTACAGTTCCAGCTGTCCATCACGGACATTAACGAGTCCACCAATGACATCAGGGTGTGATAGGCTCCGCCCACCTGGCCTGTGTCAAGATCAGCATGTGAAAAGCCTTTACGACAGTCGACACAGCCGTGCTACAGACAGAGGAATCACAGGCCGCCTTGCGCTTTAAAACACATCTGTTGTTGTAATCTCTGGGTCAAAACATGCCTTGTTAGCAACAGTAGGGGGTGATGTGGGGTTAAGCACAGCCACAGCAGCATAACATCAGTGTATACAGTCTATCAGAGATGATGTTTTAATGTGTATACACTATGGTCTCTATTGCAAAAAATGCAATTGAGACCCCCACCACCACCACTATGTGGCTAATTTTTTAATATCCAAATGTAAACTTGTTGATGCAGATTAGTGATTTAATATGTCACTAAACAATTAAACTGTCTTAAGTTGTTGCTACAGACCTTATTTTATGGATCTAACCAAACCTGGGATTTTTTAAAGAGAACCACAAGGTCTCAACTGATAGACTCTATAGCAGCGATAAGAAAAATGATACAGAATCATTTATCACATACTCAAAACACATAACTGAAGACAAAACTAGGCCATCAACAGAAAATGAAAAACTGAGATAAACCGTGAAAAACTGAGAGGCATTTCGTTCATGCCTCAGCAATGTAACAGAGAAAAGAAATGGCAGCAATTTGCCTACAGAGACCTCAGGCATCTCTGTTTGTAGAACAGCCACAGGAAGCAGGGGGAGGGGCAGTCAGTGACATCATCATTACGTTGGTGTCGGGTGAAACCCTTGTACAGTCACTTCAGTTTTTAAAATGTTTTGTATTTTAATTTATCGTTTATGTGGGCCATTTATAGATTTCATGAAACACCCTGTAGAGTTTGAATATGTCTATATCATTATTTATATAATTATTCACAAAATTCAGAAAAGCTTCCAAATTAATCAGAGTTTTTTATTTATTTATTTTTATTTTATACAAGGTTGTCGCCTGACACCAATAACTCATAATTGTGTCTAATAACATCACAGTCTTAACTAGGGATCACAGAGGATACCAAACGCGGCTCAGTTCACCGACACAAGGCTCAGTGGCACTATGGCAGAGGAAGACGTGTTACCTGACACTTCGCCCTGCGATGCTCCAGTCCGCCCGATGTTGGTGAGGAGGTGGTCGATGTTGGGAACCGGCTGCGACTCCACGGCACTCTCCTCCTTCGATACCGTCTGGACAAGATCAACAAACACACACACGTTATATGCCCACGATTAAGATTATAGTAAGTAGGGGTTTAACGGTTCCAAAACCGCGATACAAACCACAGTCTCGTGACGCGGTTCGGGACGACGGATCCGCGGTCCACGACACACACTCCCAACACGCTGCAGGTGCAGCCTGTTGAGCTCTCATTACGTTACTAATGTAACACAACTCTTTTTGGAACACTGGAACTGCAGAGACTTTTTCTATAGAGTTGCATCAAAACACAACGCCAAGCAATGTAGCGATACCTTTCCTCCATCCTTTTATTCTCAATAATGGCCCATTAATCCTCCGTCACTACGATGTCGGGGTTTGCTAGGGTTTGCGGGATTTTGTGGGGGTTGGGGCACACTATTGCCTTCCCATTGTATTCTCAAACTAAACAATGTGAAATAATATCAAAAGTTTATTTACAAACATAGTAAGGTGTAAGTGTCATTTCGCTGAGCCATGCAAAGCACAGCAGTACACATACATCAGTGCTTAAAATAAGGAGAGAGGCTCTCTCCGCTGTCTTGGTGGGTTCTAGAGTTACCTCGGCCTCCATGTGGTGCTCACGTACAGTATAGTCTCTGAGGTGTGTCAACATGTCCATGTCCACCAAGGACTGAAAACTATCCAAATGGCCGGTTTGCTTTTGCATGCTGTGTTGGGCCCACTCTATCTGTTAGCTCGTAGTGCGCTGACCCCCTGCCAGAGCGGTGCTTGGATGGTTGATTTGGTCACTGTCCTCCGCACCTGAACCCACACCATTCAAAGTTCTGTAGCATTTCCAAAGCCTCCTGGGAGTTAGTCTTGCTTCGTCTGCTTGCCATCGTGTAACTCTACCCAATTACTTTAAAATGAAGCTACAAGCTAACTCAGACCATGCTTAAGCAATTACCAAGGCAATCAGGGCACATGTGCACATGGCACATGTGCCCTTTTTCAATTGTAAATACAAAAAACAAGAAATACGAGATGTGAATCGACCATGGATTTGGATAACCGTTTCACCCCTAAGTAAGTGAATGAAAAGTCCATAATCCATTGTGAATAAGTTATGTACTCACCACTGGCTCTCTGCTGCCATCTTCAGTGAAAAACCAGTCATACTACCAGAAAACAAAACAACAGCAGTTTAAGTATTTATGTAAATGACACTTTCACTTTATGACTTTAAAATCTCTAGTTTCTTGCTATTTTCTGTAAAATTAAATGTTCCTCATCTTCATTGCCAAACAGACCTAACAAGAGCGCTGCTGCCATTTTGGCAGTTATTTTGAATTTAGGACAGGATTTATGCCATCCTAATTTAGGATTCCTAACTTGGGAAATCCCTAAGTTAGGATGGTTCTGTAATAGTTCAATTCCTATCCTAAGATAAGATGTTTCCTAGATGCACTTAGGAAACATGTTTCTTTAATACCAAAAATCCTAAATGTCATACTAAACTATAGAGATAAGATAGGATTTCAGACTTAGGAAGTTTCTGTAATGAGGCCCCAGGAGTCTATTTGGACATGCTAACTTAACTTACAAGGTCTATAACAAGCACAAACAGGTGAAAGCAGGTGTAGACATGAGGACAGGTGTGTCTTACATTCTGAATGAGGGTCTCTACGATCTTGTACTGGTCAGGCATGTGGGTCACCATGTGGGTCATGTTGTCTTCTGAGGTACGAACCAACGTAGGGCCAAACACAATGGCCAGGTTCCTTGGCTCCATCTGACACATATTTTGAATTTAACTCTGCAACTTAAACTTTCCTATAATAAAGAGGGTCTAAATCTAAGTGAGACAAACCTGGTAAAATAAAAGATACGTGAAAACTATTGCTAATGGCTGAGGACAATACAATCTCCCCATAACTATGAATTATAATTAAATGCAAACCTTGTTTTTCTCAGAGTTGTCAGCAACTGTTTTCAAATGAGCTGACAGGAACTTCAGCGTCTCGTAATGATGATCTGGCAATTCATGAAGCTATGGAAATATTAAAACATTTAATGTTTCAACCCATGAACATTTAAAAATATATTTTTTGTATTCTAGTTTTAACGCATGAAACTGTCAAAAAATATTAATACGTTTACAGTACAGTTACAGAGACGTGTGTTTAGCATATTATCAACCTACCAGTCTTCTAATGACTTTAAGGCGTTCTCCTGGGTCTTCTATCCTGTTTGCCTCGATGAAATCTGCATATTTATCTGTACAGAGGAACAAACGGTACACAGTGGAATATCTGCTCAAACTTTATTTTACATGCTTATAAAGGCTTATTACATACACAAATCAGTGCTTTTAAATATTAAACCCTAACCCTAACCCTAACCCATAAAGAAGTCATTATGAACACTACTTCATTTAGGAGGAACTGATTTTAAGTTCAGTTCTTTCTGTCTGCCACTAGGTATCAGACTTTTGCTGCAAGCTTGCAATGTGTTAACGCACCGTTTGTAAACAGAGGTTCAGGAAGTTTCCGGAAGAAGGATTTTAATAAACTGCTGATGACATTCAGATCTCTCCATTTCTGTGAGAACAGAATTAACACAGGGAAACAAAATAGAGAAATATAATAGGTATTGACAAATAATTACAGGGAGATTGTGTCTTCTCCTGAAATGTTTTTTTTAATATACAGTACATGTAGAATACAATATCGTTAAAAAATTTTTTACACTTAATAAGACTTTTCAGTAAAATATGTAAAATATGTAATTGGATTTCAACCTTCTGGCTAGGAGTCCAACACCCAGACCACTAGACTATCCTGCCCCATTATATTACTTTTTGCCCCATTACTACTACTGCTATGACCAGCGGCAGCGCCAGGGGGGGGGTCTTGGGGACCCTCCTAAAAATCGCCTTGGGCCCCCCGTTGTGGGCCCCCCCCCCTGGCGGGTGTTTTTTTTATTTATTTTTTGTGGGTGAAAATTTTTTATTTTTTTTGTTGGAGATAAGCCA
>JAOEHI010043519.1:0-21410 GCA_025447815.1 Percopsis transmontana
GGGAAAAAATAAAAGACCACTGCCCATTTTAAAAAAAAATTAATATCTATATACAATTACATTTAGATTTAGATTTTTTTAAATTATTTAATGTTTTTTTACATTTTTGATATTTATATTTATATTATTATATTTACAAGAATATGCAGTGGACTCTTAATTTTTTCCATGGCTGTATATATATATATTGACAAGCTATAAATATGCAGCTGCACACAGCACCTTCCAAAACGCCCCAGCTTTTATCGTAGAAAGAGGGTTAGGGACGGTGCAATATAATTTTTTCACAGCAAAGAAAGCAGAGTCAGTGCACAGCAGTCAAATAACTTATTACATTTCCGACATTACATGTAGTCAATGATGAATAGTGCAAAATAGCTGCCTCCAGAAAATATAACCATAAATAAAACTATATATGCATTATGTTTATTATATTTATTATGCATTATATTCTACATACAATATATTATGATGACCAGTGAAGCACAACCCAGTTATATCTCTGCTACCCAGAAACACTGAATGTCTTTCCAAGAGAGTGGACTGTTAAAAATGGTTCCACTATGGCACAGCATTTTTATTGATTTATTCATTCATTTATTTATGTATTGTAACATAAGTCATCTTGACTATAATCATGAACTAAATTCTGATAAGGATAACAATACAATCTCTATTGCCTGTTTCTATTGGATTCAGCAAGTGCAGCATAGAAGCTACATCGATGAAGCTTCTTGTATTTTTAGGAACCCCTGTTGCCAAGCAATAGAGATTGTTCAGCAAAGGTTTAAGCTCTCATTGCAATCTGATAAACAGAGTGATTGTAGTGCATGTGGACAGTGCTGACAGCGACAGAACAGATAGTTACAGTAGTACTACAGACAGTACTTTCTCAGCAAATACCCTTCAAACCAGTCCAGTCCAGTTATAAATTGGTCCAAAGTCCTTCTTTAAAGGGCCTTGTGAATTACAGGTATTGCATTATCTAAAACAGTAAACCCAATTCCATTACTTGTGATAATGGTGGGTTCTTCACTAGCGATAGCTTATGAAATGTGCTTATATATACATATACACAGTATATCTCCCAGAAAATCAGACGCACAAACACTTTTTGTTCAGAAGAGCAAAAAAAAGAGTTCCTCTCTTTCATAAGCTATAAAACTGCGATAGGTGTATGAAATGGCTTTTCCAAAGGCATACAGTATATCTACCGAGAGCTCATTGTCTACGGATTATACTGTTCAGACACTTATGTGTCTGAATATAGTGGAGTAATGCCATTTGATAATGCGCTTTTGTAAGAATGCTTAGGTGTGCTGTTACAAACATTTGTACTTTGTAAATCGGTTTTCATGTGGAAAAACTTACAAATAATTAAATGTTCATAAAGTTTCATTGTGTAAATATACATATACATAGTATGTTTTTACATACAAATGTATATATTTAAATGTGTGTGAATAAAAAAATTTCCATTAACATGGCCAGGTTTCAGCCGACCTGCTTGGGCATTTTCATTGGGGATCACTGCATGGATTAGGGAAAATATCAATGTAAATAAATCTTTTCATCAGGGCTTTCCAGACTGCGTCATAACGTAATCTTAAATCAAGTCCAAGAAATATGCCGGTCCACTTTATCCCATTACCTCATCTTCTTCATATCATTTTTCTCCATCGTTTATTTTTTATTGTAATGTGTTGTATCTATTTACATGTGTTGTCTTTAAAGTATTTTACCCCACCATGTAAGATTTTGTGTAGATCAATCCCCATTTGCGTAGCAACCAGGCAAAACATCTCAATCAATTATTTAAATAAGAATTTGAACAGGTGTGTGTATTATAAAACCAAGAACGAAGAATGTTTTATAACTGATCTCTACGCCGGTTATGTCAGTCCTACAGATGGACTAGTGCAGGGAATGACAAAGCCTTTTCACACACCCATCGTGATTAAGATTTAGTGCCTTGCCATGTGAATGGTAAGATGCCCTCTTAAAAAAACAAAACACTCCTGCATGGAACTCCCTCAACACATGTTAGCTGACAAACCTATTCTCTCCCATCAAAGCAGCCAGCTACATCTGGTCCCTGTGCTCTGCGTGTAGCCATGATGTGTTAGCTATGGCGCCACAGCTTGCAGCCTTATTAGCACCAACAAATTTGTTCTTGACACTAATTACAGCTTCGCAGTAAGCAGCAGCAGAGCGGCCTAGACAAATGAAAGGCGGCAATCTCCCCATCACCCAGGCCTATTGTAAGCATGAGCGATTGCAGGTGTGGGGGATTACAGAGGACAACAATGGAGGCTCTCCTCGTCTCATCGCCGGGAGGTGATTCCTCCAAAGGTGGTTCCTCGGAAGGAAAGACGAGGCGGGGGGCAGCGAGAGGGAGGGGATGTCATCCGGTGAGAATTTCTTTTGTCTTCATTGAGGGAGAAGGGAGATAAGAGGAAGTTCCCTTAGCCTGACCATTACATGCATCGCTGGAGAGGCAATAGGTCTCTGTCGGGACCTGTCCTCCCCTATGCTGCAGCTGTAGGCTTCCCGCTCCATAATTCTTGCCTAACAGGGCTTTTCCAGCCCACAGAACAGGAACTGAACTTGTGGATGCGATATCAGGATTCATTTCATAGTCTGTTTAATCTGCCCATGCTCTGACCCCGTGGGTGCCTGTGTATCCCCCTGTGAAATGATATTTGACTTCTAGCATTCACAGTATATCCTGGGTTGGAGCTATGGCCAGTGTCAATGCCTCTAAAAGGGGGCAATTTTCTGCTGACGCTTTCCTCCTAACCCCCTACACAGCCGGGGTGAAAGCATATAATAGCCAAACTTTGCCTGCTGTAATGGACCCACACACAGGCTGTGCTTACAGAAATCACAATTGTTGATGAGGTAAATGTGTGGGTGGTCCCACCAATGCTACTGCAGACCATTAGACGAGCAGACAGACACACACACACACACACACACACACACACACACACACACACACACACACACTCACACAAACACCCACCCACACAAGCTCTGGGTTTGCTCTAAAAGGAACCTAAGACCAAGGGAAAGGGTCAAAGAAGGTACAAGTGGAGATGAGATTTAAAAGTGGATACCAGGAAGCATGCTGGCATTGCCTAAGGGTGGGCAGGCCAGGCTATAGGTTGTCTGAATGCTCCGTGAATAGGGAAACAGCGCTACCAAAGAGCCACGACCCTGAACATTGAACCCATTTTCCGCTCGCTGGTGTGGGTTTTTATGAATTGCTTTAGCTAACTTTGCCAGATAAGACAAGCCAATACAGCAGGCCAGAATAATTGAATAATATATGGAAAATCAAAGAACATTTTTGAAAGCCATTCTAATATTTTTCTCTTTTTTTTTTATTAAAAACCTCATGCAGTCTGAGTGTAAATATAATAGGCTAATATAAAACACCATGAATAATTTGGAAAATACTTTTTGACCCGGGTCCGGTATGTACATTCCGTTCTTTAAATTTGGCTTGAGGGACAGTGACGCTCCTAGCGCCTAATATGGTGTAGGCTGAGCTAACTTGGGTAGGTTCCCTGGCCCACCCACCCAACCTCCCCTCTGGGGGATTTTTGTGCTGTGACCACAAGCAAACAAACACTCATAGCTCTCCCCCTGCCGACCACCCCGCTCACATACTGTAGCTTGGAACCAGCATCATGAGTAACTGCCTCGATTTAGCATAGTGCGTCGCCAAGACTGAATTGAAAAGTAGGCGTGGTTGCAATTCATGGGTTTGGTTCAAAACCTTGCACTTGCACCAGTGTGTGCTTACAGCCGCGCGCACACACACACACCCACACACAGGTGTGCAAAACACACAACTATACATTTTCAAGTGACTTACGTGCCTACCTTTACAAAAAGAAACACCACTTATTTTATTTTTATTTTTTTCTGTTTTCTGAGATAAGAGAATAATGAATCTGTGCATTTTCACATAAAACCCCAGCCTCACGCTAATACCAAGAAAAGCCACTGGAACATTCCTTATGACCACATACTCACCGAGACAAGGCATGTCTGAAGGATGTACTGTATCTTGTTCACATTCTATAGACTAACAGCTTACAAAGGGATCATTATATACATATCCATTAAGACTTAAGTAATGGCTCACTGGGGAGACAAGGAGCTCGAGAGAAAGAGAGAAAGGGAGAGAGAGAGAAAGTTGTTTCCATTTCGTCATCAATAAATAATTGAGAGAGATTGATTATTATATAAGTACAGATACGCTTCCCCAGTCGTCATAAATTCTTCTCTATAATAGGTCATTTTGTCTCCTTTAATCAATGTCTGGTTCCCTAAAGGATCATAAAGGTTAATTTCCATGTCATTTTTTACAGCAGAGAAAAAGCAACATTTACCTCATTAGCTGGGCCAGACTCGCGAACAAATATGGTTCCAGTGTGTGTGTGAGTTTGTAGTGAGGTTCCCACCATTTGTCTATGCCTTAAAGTGCCCCAACCCCCCTTATGCCCTGAAGGCCCCCCCACATGCTCCATTTTCTCCCGTTTTATTTTGCACCCATCCTCACACAACATCGCAAGACACCAAGGAAGAATATTGCATGTTTACACAGCAGCCCAGCGCTCCGCTACGAGCTACACCACGCGTGGCGTCGCTGTTTGGCATCATCCATCTCTGACTCATTGGTATCAGTGAAGCCGCCTCAGATGCAGATGCCATTAGCAGCTCCCTCTTTTGGTTTAGTTGGCCTCTTAATTCACCAACATGACTGCCGCCACTCCTGTCACTCCCTCTCCTGGTTCGGAACAGTGAGACACGAGGGCCTGGGAATTTGTCCACACTGCTTTGTTTGTGTTTGTGTTTTAGGTCGGTTTGTAAGTAGCGCTATCGAGTAAACGGTAGCCGGAGGCCGGTCTAAAACGCAGCTGTAGGCCTTGAGGAGATGAAACCAGAGGCAACGAAAGAGGAGAAAATAGAGAGGTTGAGAGCAGAGTCAGGGCGGAAGGCGAGTGGATTAAGGTGTCACGAAGAAGGTGGTTCAGGCAGAGGGGAAAAGCGAAGCCCATAAAATGAAGGAGCACAGAGAAAATTGTTAAAGAATGAGATAATAACAGAGGGGGTTGACGAGGTTAAAGCCACTGCAGTTCTTTTGACAACTGTTGCTGGGATCCCTCGTGACATTGGCGCATGACCTGCTGTCCTGCCTGATTTAGCCACGCCGCCTGCCGGGCACGGGATCCACCGTGCCCGTTTTCACCGAGCACACATCCTTCAAAGCCGCCAATGACATCAGCAGCAGCAGACGCACGGGACAGCTTATAAAGCCCTTTAGAGCGCCTACACACACACACGTGCACGCAGACATTCGCAGAGATTAGTCGTTCTAGCTGCCCCCCCACCAACTGCTTAAGGGTTATTTGTAACTCAAATAACCCTCGTCTTTCTCCTCTCGCTTGTACCCCGGGACAGGAGAGTGAGAGGAAGACAATGCAGAGTGTTTGCTGAGAGGAGGGGGGGGGGGGGGTGTCATTTACAATAGCGCTTAATCCCTGTGATTTGTAGAAGACTGAAATCCACTCATTAGTCTAATAATCCTCATAAGACAACACTTTCATACCTCCATTAATGCAAGCGCACTCTCGCAATTTGCAACGATTTTACTAGATTTACTAGATTTTACAAACTGGGTTTTCGAAGTTCCTCACTGGGAGGCTTTGGATTGGCCTGCAACGAAAAAAGAATCAATGCTCGACATTGATCGCGGGAGTCACAGGGAGGATGGTGAGGGTTATGCTGGACCTTCTCCTAGCTTCGGTAATGTGTTCAAACCAGAGCAAGATGCTGACGGGCTTGGAGGGGCTCACCCAGGAAGCTTGAGCTTTCTAATGCCGTTCATGACTGCTAATGGGTCGGGCGCTAAACGCTAAAAGCTCTGTGATTTACTATCAGCCGCGCACATACTCTCAGAACCGCACACACCCATGCGCACACGCACACACTATTACTGCAGTACACCGGCTTCGATAATGATGATATCTTTATATTCCTCTTGAATAATATCACTCTTAATATTATTTTATTTACTATCAGCAAAGTGTAGACATGCAGGATTTAAATGGGCTAGATCTGATGCAATAGATTTGAAATGAGAGCTGTGTGTGTTATTATTACAGTGACGGTTATTTATTTCCCATAGTAAAATGTAAATGTATTCAACCTTGTAAGCTTGGGTCAGGGGTCTGCATGGCTATTATTAATTATGCAGTCTGTTTGTGTTTGTGTGTGTGTGTGGGGGGGGGGGGGCTAGTGTATGCGCACGTTTATGTGCTTGTGAGAAAGGGAATTGTTCTCTCAATCATACCCAAGCAAATCGGGGTGTTAAGGTCTTGCAGGTAGTTCATTGTTTGCTATGTGAAGAATTACTTTGCAGCGTAATAATGGCTGCAAGGCACTAAAGGGGACTAATGTTCCCATATCTTGGCTAAAAGGAGTTATTGTTTTTTTCTGCCTTTTAGATGGCTACTAAAATAAACGGCTTACCTGTTATAGCTAGCTAGCATACATAGCGGAAAGGAAAACGGCACCAGTGACACCAGAGAAGAGATAGACAATTATATGAACCCTCCATATGTTCAGCTAAGGCACTGCAATGTGAAATGTTGGTATAGGCTGCAACATTTTGTTCATCAATTCTTCCGCTTGCATTTGCAGAAGTAGAAGTAGGCCAAATAAGGATTACTGGGAAGTTCGGGAAGCCAATTAGTGGAAAGCTGTTATATTTCTTAACTTTTTCACATTTTCAGTTGAAGCCACATCAGAGTACTATATATTATCGATGATTTTAGATCTTTAATGTAAAAATTAAGTGTTCCTGCCAAGCCAATAATAAAGCCAACAATAACTGCTATTGTGGTGTATTTATAAAACGAACCCTTATTTTCTTCTGTACAACAGTAGGCCTACAGCAGATAACATTCTGAGCTATGACTGGGGAGCTAAACTGTCAGCTCTGCTCAATGTTTAAAAGCTTTAGAATATTACTAAACATCCATGGCTGCTTGCTCACAACACAGCAGATTCTCCTAGGATCTGCTAGGCTAGTTGGTAGCGTGAGCTCTGAGTGGTGGATAAGTGTCTGTTTTCACTTGTCATATATTATTAAACTTGTCTTTAACTGTGACTAGCTTGTGACTACAGTGACGATAATTAGGCTGATTTTGTTGAATCTTGCAGATTTGAACGGTAACATTAGGTCAATAAAGGAAGTCTTTAAAATATTTTGCAACCCTTTTCGAATCTGTGGCAGAAGTGTTGTGAATTCCTGCAAATTAGAAGATAATTTACACCCAAATTGCCAGTTTTATGGTGTTTCCTCACCTTACTAAATTTGAATTATTGAGCTTTTAAAACTGCAAGAGTCATCTGTGAGGTCGAAGAGCTCCGGCTCTGTAAGCCTGTGTAATAAAACTGATTAATTGACTCTTAAAACTAGACAATGTATTGTTACACCAACAAACCTTAATAAAACTCTTCGCAGGCCACCTTCAGTTGATCAACAGACCCTTCTAGTTAAAAGCAATTGCAACATACCTTAGTTGTGTACCTCAAGCCAGGATATGGCCTGTATTTGTGCCTGTCAGTGCGTTCAAAGACAAACTGAAATGAATATTGCCTCTTGTATTTGGTCTATGTTATGTAGCCATTTGGTCAAATTCCTTATTATCAGAAAACAATTTTTTATTGGACTTGAATACAGTAATTATGTGTATGTGTAAAATCACCCCAACTTGGGTTTTATTCGTTGTCCAATCGTCTGCTAGCACCGGTGTTTTTGAAAAAAATCGTGGATTGTTCTGAGTAGTTGAAGGCGGTCCAGTCGCCAGCTAATTAATTGATTGGCACCAATTGGCAGCGCCTCTATGACAACCTTGAATGGAGAGATTCCAGATTGAGCCACATCATGGTGGACAATAGGGCTTATCCGCTAGCGTCAAATTGCTTTCAGTATTATAGGATCAGACATTACAGAATCACACTAGAAGCTTAAGTAGAATGACACAAATAGAATATTATTATTATATTATTATTATATTATTAATATTATTATTAATATTATTATAAAAGAAGACAAATAGCAGGACATTTTATTAATTCATTTATTTAAAGTTGCTTTTTTTTTGCCAACTCTTCACCCCAACAGAGTCATCTCCAGAACGGTCCCCCTATAGATATATGCAGTGTCCTTAGCCATTACATCGCAAAATGTGAATCTCAAATGTGTTCCGTTTGTGTGCATCTGCAAGCGCATCACCCCCCCCCCCCCCAAGCATGACGCCTGTGTAATTATGAGCAAATGTACCGCTGTATTTTTAGTTTTAGTGTCTGTGCATGTCTCCATCTGTGTTCATCGCCGCCCCCCCCCCCCCATCTCCCAGCCCACACTCCGGGGGCATAATAACTGTGTAGATGTTTGCTTAGCCTAGTTTGCGCTAAAAAAGAAGCCTGTATTGTATTTCACTGATAATGGAGCATTAATGCGTGACTTCCGGTTGCCTTCCTCTTAGCCTCCTCCTCTTAGCCAGGTAAACCAGCACCAGGCATTCATGCCATTGATTCCATCTGAGGATGATTCAGGATAATTGTAATAGGATTTGTGGTCTATCTTCAGTGAGGATATGAAGACGTAGTAAGCAGTTACTCATTCTCAGATCACACAGTTTGACTGCGAGCCATACACTGTATAAGTCAATACGCCAAATGTCAGGAGATGTACGCGCACGGCTTACTGTAAATTCAATCAGACTCTAATGGAAAGCTACAGATTTCTTTGAGTTTCAAAAAAATGAAAAAAACGGTTTGCTCGTACAAAACCATTGTTAGGATTAAAGATAGGCATAATGCTATAATGCCATAATGCCAGGCTTCTTAAAATAATGAATCAGCAACACTCGCACATTCACACAGACCGCACGTGTAATAAAATATTCCTCTTGTCAGAAGGCTTTCTACATGAGGTTACATGGGTAAAATATTGTAGGAAAATATGCTGACAATGTACCGTGACTGGTGTAAAAGGGCCTATACACTCCTGTATCTTCTAAAAGCACCTGAAGTCCTGTGTACAAGATTGGTGACAGCATGCATTCATCTTTACGCATTGTGTGTGTGTGTGTGTGGGGGGGGGGGGTTGATAGCACCCCTTCATTTGGATTAATTAAAGGAAATCTCCCGTGACGAGAGGGGGGCGTCCCAATCTGGCAATGTCAAGGGCAGACAACCTATCAACCCCTCTCCACCCCCCACCCCCTCACGCCCAACACCATGGCAACAGTAATCTAGGGCCTCTCCGAGCAAGCCTTATCATTGCTCTCATTTGCCCTAGACACAATAGAAGTGAAATCCTGTCTGCTATTACAGGTCCCTTATCAGCGCTCCCTGCTAGCAGCGCCCGTGAAACGGCACTCAGCTCGATTGCTCACTCATTCATGGCATTTCTTTTTGTTTTTTTACGTCGCATTACTATTATGGTCTCTGGGCTGTTCCCTTGATGTGGACGTTTGCGGAGAGTGTAATCCAGCATGAGTCACTGCTAAAGTAAACATGACGCCACTTTGGAAGGGAGAGGGCAACATGTGTGTGTTTATAGTTTCTAGTGTGCCCCGGCACGTATGACCGTGTGTGTGGTGTGTGTGCTCGTGCATGGGTTTGATTTTATTAGTGTTAGTATTAGTGTATATCTGCTTGTGTACTGTATTTGTGTGTGTGTGTGTGTGTGGTACCTATTTGTGGTGAATGCCATGGAAATGTTCCGGGACAGAGAAAGACATGAAAGGGAATCCGTTCACGGGTTTCTATGGTTACAGAAACACGCGTGGAACGCGTTGTTAACACTGCGGTCACTAAGCCTTTCTCCATATCCAGACGCTCACAGAAGTGTCAGCCCAGCGGGAATATCAAGAGGACCTAATTGAGAGTGCTGTTTGATGGCACAGAATAGGGCCATGGTAATGTAAACATGCTGAGTAGCCTACAGGAGAGACAGGAGGGAAATAATTGATAACTGATAATTACCGATATCAGTTACGACAATTGATCATTTATAACACTGAATTATGAATTGAGAAATATTTTATCGAAGCAGGCAGTCTACAATTAGGCATCTCTTTTTCAAGAGACCTGGAAAGAAAAACTGCATCCAGACGCTTATGAAAATTACAAACAAACACGAAACACACACTAAACAGAGCGGTGCGAAGGCACAAAAATGAGGGCAATGCCTTTTTTTTGTTTATTTATATTTCAGCTGTTTATTCTGCTCGCTTGTCTTTGTTTTTTAATGCGTGGATGCCCGTATCTACCTTCTCCTCCCATGTCGGTCTTCCTCATGTTTATATTCATGCCAATATTATCAGGGAGAATCTCATTATGAAGCTGAACTTGTTGCCTGTTTTTTTTTCTTCTTTTCAAAAGAAGAAAAATAGATTTGAGACAGAAAGGGAAAAGTCGGGCAAAACTGAAAGAGTGTCTGTGTGTGTGTCTCTGCGCCAGTACACATAGGCAACTGTGTGTGTGTGTGTATATTGGTCTGTGTGTGTTTATGTATTGTGTGTGCGTGTATATGCATGTGTGCGAATTCGTGTGTATGTGCATATTTTTTTAGTGCGCACACATTTGTGTTTCTGTGTGTGTTTGTATGCACATTTCTGCAGGTGTGTGCGTGTGTGTTTGTCAGATGCTGAAAACAGACAGTGACAGAGGCAAAGGTCTGTCCTTGGAAGTGAGGCTGAATAACAATAAATCAACCCAGCCTCCATTAAGGCTTTTGCACCGGCAGCAGATAACTTGACTCTCACTTAGAGAGATGCACAATTAAGATTGACACAACACGCAGTCCTGAAGCCAGGGGTAAGAGAACCATAAGCCGGCAAAAAGGGAAACTTCTGGAGTAAGGGAATACGGCGGTGAATATCAATGTCATAGTATGTGTGTGTGTGTGTGGGTGTGTAGTACTTTGTGAGTGTGATTAGACTACACTGCCACTCAAGGCAAAGTGCGCACAGTGGGGTATGTACGTTAGAGAGTGTAACGTAAACAGCGACTTGGCCAGTCCACAGAAAGTGCATGCTGTGCCTTTTCCTTTTATGTTGGATGCACGCGTACCAAACCTGCGTCTGATCGAGTAATCAGCTCATATCGGCGCCCAGCTCGCTGAGTCGGAGGTTCGAAATCTCCGATTTTTCCCAAATAATTGTATTATTCCATGACTGCTTAATCTGTAACGCGTGATGACGTCTTGTTCACTCAATTGAAAATACTTGTGGCAAAAATCTTAGTCCATAGGCGTAGGTTTGGGTAAGGATGGTAGGGATATAGGCCTATCCCCACTAATTTTAAGGTACAATTAAATTGGACCTACAAATGATTTCTATAAGTGAACTGCAGTTTCCTTATAAATACAAAATCTAAAGCAAATTCGCTTAAAGTATCCATTTTCCGTAGTGATGGAGCAAACCACTGATGAAAGGCTGTTCTGTCCAAGGTACAGTAAAATACAACTACCAATGTCATGTCAGTTTAAGCAAATAAACTTGACATTAGTGTCATTATAATCTTGAACAATGCTGTGGAACTCGTCCTGCTAATTAAATTAATATGGTCACCCATATAAGGGTATAGGTAGGCCTACAAGCAGAGAAAGATGTTCCTAGCAAATTTCAACCTACAGTAAACCTACACCCGGTTGTGTCTTCGTCTTGCTCAGATGACTGCTGCCAGTGTTTCCCCCTATGTTTCCCCCGTGGTTTTCATAACAGAATAGGTCATCAGTCTCTCCTTACGCATCTCCTCCCATGTTTTTGCGCGAAACTCCCACTTTTCCCTCGACCCTCCCACGAATACATATATATGAGTAGGGAAAGGGCAAATTGCCATTCTGCGCTCCTGCGGCAGGCAGAATGCGGTTTAAGCCATGTGTGGTTTGTTCGTAGCACCACAGCATGTTTTTAGGCACACGTTGCGACGAAATTATGCTTAAAACAGGCGCTAACATTTTAGCCCCTGTGTGTGTGTTGAATGAAGTCTATTAGGGATACACACAACTCCTCCTTTAGTTAATGAAAACAGTACTTCCCGAAACCCTGCCGAGGTTTGGGGTTCAACTCCAACCTGTGACCTTCCATTAACAGTATAAAGTATTAACTTAAACACCCTCATTATCTAGATGACGTTGGTCAGAGTTATGCTGAAGTCTGCATATAGAATCAGTTGTCCAGCCTTAACTAGAAAACTGACAGGAGAGCCAGGGAGCTGGATCTGGACACGCCCCTCAGAAGTCTAATAGAGCTACATTTCCGCAAAACGTATGTGGGAGGGCAGGAGATTTACGGTGACATCCAATGCAACCTCTCTTCCAAAACAAAACAGTAGCAGCTGATTTTGTGCATTGTTCAATTATGTTTAAGGCAGAGATCTTTCCCACTCTACTAGTGGTCCTGAAAGATATCACCATGGCAACACAATTTGAGTCAGAAAGGAAGTTGACGCTTAGTCACCGAGGAGGTAGAGAGAGGGAAATTCTCTTTTTTCATCTGAAGGTGTAGTGAGATCTATAGAAGCCTGCTGAGAAGCTGAATGTGACAGTGTGTGTGTGTGTGTGTGTGTGTGTGTGTGTGTGTGTGTGTGTGTGTGTGTGTACTGTACTGTATATGTGTGTGCGAATGGCAAAGACTAGAGGAAAGAGAGAGTGTGTCAGGGACTGTATAGGCGTTAGTGTGTCTACTTGCGTGTCTGAGCTTCCTCTCTGCATGTACGTGTACTTTATGTGGGAGGTGCGGAGAAGCACGCGTACATCTTTACTGTGAGATTGTTGTTTTTTTACCGTCCAAGATTAATTTGAATTTTGGGTGAATTCCTGGAAATCCCCCCACCCCCCACCCCCAGCTCTGATTGATGATGTTATCTGGAGACCAAAGGGGAAAGAGGAGCTTGTTGGAGAGCCTCTCTTCGCTGTTATCTCAGTATGTACAGTCACGCCGGCGCTGGTTTTTACTTAGCGCTCCCACCGTGCTCATGAATAATGCCTACTGCAAGGTTTCAGGCTTCATGTTTGTTGTTTGTTTGTTTTCATTGCAGAATCTAGGAAGTGCTGATAGTGTATTTCCACGGTGATAGTCAGCAGCATGGGCTAGCACATGAAGTGGTAATAAGACCAGGCATTCCGAGGCTCGCTTGCCTGCTCTCTATATTTCCATTTTCCATTCCGTGTCTCCAAAACGCACACTGTCCTTCTCTTTCTGTGATACGAACACACACACACACCCATGCTCTCCCACATAGCTACTCATTCACAGAGCGTACAGAAGGATGAGTTTGGAAATTTTGTCTGTAATTTCCGTATTATTGTAGATAATTGTATTGATAATTGTATTGATGTTGCAATGAGGTGTAATCACATCCAATGGCTGTGTGTGCATTCCGTACATATGTGAGTGTACACTATGTGCATATGAGTATCGTGTGTGTGTTTGCGCATTTATGTGTTTGCATCTGAGGTTTGTGTGTGCGTGAATGTCTGAGTTTTGTCTCTGTGTGTTAATGTGTGCCTCTGACATTCGCTTACGTGTGTGTGTGTGTGTGACAGTGCAAACATGTGCATAGTGGCTAGTATTGGCGGTTTTCCTGTCCAGCATGCTGGTCTCCTCCCAGAAGGGCTTCGACAGAGCTATAGGTTAATAATGTTGTTATTCCATAAGGGCTCGCGGACACACACTATGGCACACATACATGCACACACGCAAACAGCGCCGTCTCGGAAAGGACACAGAGATAGGACACAGTTTAATCAGTTCCCATGTAGAGCTCTTCTCTCTCCTTTTTCTCCCTGGCAATTCGTGTCATGGGTGCTGATAGGCTGCAGCAAGGTGGATAGGAGGGCAACAGTGATTTCTGGATTGTAACCATCTCTTATCCTGTCACTCCCAGTGAGATAGCCGATCAAGTTAAGCATGTTAAACAAAGTTCAACAACAACTGAAATGGAATGTTTAGCTTGAAGGCAAAAAGTCTGTCCAAAATGACAGTTAGAAATTGGAATGATATGGGGCCATAACTGGGCCATTTAGTGTCTAGTTGAGTTGGTTCGTTGAAAATAACAGCACAAAGCACCCATGTTTGAAAATCATAACAGTGTCTGATTGGTTGAAGGTTGTCCAATTGCTTTTGGCACCCTTTTTACCATGAAGGGGGGCAGGAACCCCAGAGAAGTTAAGAGATACTTTAAGTCATTATTTTGTCATGTAGTTTTATTTTGATCTAGTTTTTTTTACTTTTATGTAGTTTTACTTTATTGCATTACTATACAGTATATGCTATACTGTATTTATTGTATAATGTAGGCAAGGCAAGGCAAGGTAACTTTATTTGTATAGCACATTTCATACACCAGGGCATTTCAGTGTGCTTTACAGGGTACAAAAGATATAGCAAAGGTAAAAAATTTACAATTTGAAAAGTGCAAAAGACAAGCAATACAAGAGATTAAAAAAATTTAAATAGACTAGTGCATTGTTAAATCAATTGAAAATAAAAAATTAAAGAACACAGCAATACCTATAAAATGTAGATTCACAATTTAAGATAAGCTAAGAATATATGTGGGTAGCCATTAGAAGAAGCCATTAGTGGGCAGTGTAAAACGGGAAAGTATTTTGCTTTGATTTAAAAGTGGTCCGAGTTGGGTCTTGTCTAATATCAGCTGGGAGGTTATTCCAGGTCTGTGTTGCATGATACCAGAATGCTGCTTCACCTAGTTTTCACCTAGTTAGTTTGTTAAAAAGAGACAAGGTTCACAGTTTGTGGGTCTCAAGCTATGAACTTCTGTTGGGGGCCCTAAATCATGATGTTTCCATGACTTTGCCTGCCGTCCTTCCTGCGAGGGATGTTCCCTTGTTCTCAGCAGCACCCTTATACATCATACACTCTCAGTCACAAAACTGCTGAGTCGTGCATGGAAATAGTGCCACTACACCAGGGGATATCTCTATTTTTTAACACATTATTGTTAAACATCATCTATCCGGAAGATTATTCAGATTTAGATATCCAGTGACAAAGACAGGGGGCTATGTTACTGGATATAGGATGGACAAGCATTAGGTTTCTGTTCCAGTCATCGCATGGCTCAATGATCTGTTTGCCTTAAATAAATCTATCGATACACCCCATTGAGAGGCACAGCTTTTGCATTTCTCTCAAGGTTGGTTCTAGAAATGTTCTTGTTTGTAATGCAAAGTGGTGTTGTGTTATGAGATATTGTGTTATGTGTAGCGTTGTATGTAATATGTCAGTATGTAATATGTCAGTATGTAATATTGCCACACCACACTAGAGCAACCTTTATTAAGAACTTTGTTGTTACACAGAAGTACAACTCTCAATGAAAACACGAAGGGGGGGGGTAACTGTCAGTGTAGCTCAGCTAACATGCTTTTCTTGCTGTTGTTTTTTGTCAAGTAATTACGGGGGAAAGGGCACGACACGTCGCTGAGCCAGTTCCGTGCTTTAGTGCGCTGCGACTCAGAGCTGGGCTGCCTTTGTTGGCGTGTTTATGCGGCTGCCCCAATGGGTGATGAAACATTTAATGAACACGTTCTGTAAATGTTTCATTCTACCCCACGTTCCTCCCTGGTTCTACAAAAACAAAATAACACTCAGGCAAAGATCATCCCATTATAAATCAAGCTAGAAAAAGAATGAATGGACTCTTATGGGAGAGGATTGCAAAGCACAGGTCACATTTTATTAAAGAGGTTGGGAGGAGAGCGGCACAATGGAGTTTAGCGGGGATTTCGGGATCGACTGAGGTACCAGAATAGCAATGAATCTCTCAGGCAGAAAACACACTTACAGTACTGCTTAGTCAGGGAATAGGGGCCGTGCACTGTTATGAATGCAAGCTAGCAAGAGGCACTGGAGCTATTCTCTAGCACGCGTTTGTAAATAATGTAGGAGGGTGATCCTCCCAACTTTTTCAGTCTTTCCTGTCTTTTTTCTTGGAACACTGCTGCTGAAAATGAGCATTGTGGTAGCAAAGGGCGAGGTGGGCCTTCAAGTGGGTGAGAATTTGTTATTCATTAGGGGTTCCTTTCATATGCTGTCAGCCCACACAGAGAGTTTTGTGTACTGTTGAGATCAAGCTAACACCTCCAGCCTTCAGCAATGGCCAAAACCCTCTGGATCTATGCCGTTGCAAGGTTACAGCGAGGAAAGCGGCTGCATCCAAGTGCAAGAGTTCCGTACTGGTCAGGAGTAATTATATCGCATGATAACCATAGAGTGGTAATGATATGGTTAGGACAAGTTCACAGGCCAAAGATGCCAAATGCTGTCAAATGCGCAGATCGTGTGTTTGTGTTAGTGTGTGTGTGTGTGTGTGTGCATGTGCGTATGTGATATCATCCAATGGCTGCCTTCAGTGTTGTAATGAGGCGATTGGGCTGTGTGCAATGCATAATGATATTAGTCTCATATAGACTGCAGGCTCTCAGCTTAACCCCAGTGTTGAGGCAGATTAATCCCCAATTCACTTTAGACTGATGAAATGCCATTTACCTATGAGATTATGATGAAAGTATCAAGGATAAACCCAAAATTGACCTTGTTTCACACACGCTATAAGTGTAAAGGCACCAGTGATGTGCCTGAACGCATTCATTGAACGATAGTTCATGAACGATAGTTCATGAACGATAGTTCATGAACGCGTTAATATTTTGGGTGAACGTGAACTGAACGTACTATATTACTGCCTGATGAACGTTACTGTGAACTAGCGAAAACCCCGCTAAAACACACCGTAAACAGGCCTTAATATGTAGCAGATGAACAAGCTATCTGGCAACACCAGCCACCAGGGTCGCACCGCCGATTCAAAACAAAAAGCAGCATGGAGGCGGCAGCAGCATGCAGTCAAAAAAGCATCAAGGACGCGTCGTATGATCATTTAAACTAGTTTTATGACAAGTTGGGCGAGGATGGGAAAAATCTCACATTTCTGCCCGCCGGCTTTAAAAAAGAAAATCCGCACTTCAGTCACATCCACAGCAAACCTGAAACGGCGTTAAAGCAACAATGGGGAAATTTTGTCCCCTCAATGCTAATGTAAACCCTGGTTGGATAAGGATTCAAAATTGGATATAAAGATGAAATCTGACGCATAGTTTCAGTTTTAAAACTGATAAAATGTCTGTGGTTTTTTATGGGCTGTGGCAATAATTTTGAAAAGTAATTGCTCGCAGCAACATATGGAAAAAAAGAACTATGAACTAGTTCATTTTTGGAACTGTGAACTTTGTTCAAAATTTTGAAGTATGAACTATGAACTGAACTAGTTCATTTTATAATGTGTGAACTCAACATTGAACTAGTTCATGTAGAAAATGAACTTTTCCATCACTGAAAGGCACCATACGGACAAAATGTTATTGTAGTTACTGAGTCTTGTTTTCAGTGTACTTTCTAAGCACGCCAAGATGTTCCCATGCATGGCTATCTACAATTTATACTGGAGATATTTTTCGGACTTCTTTTATCCCGCAAAAAAATGCTTGTATCCAAATATTGTGTCTCATGGTGAATCTGTAATGCTGTAATGCCGCTTCTTTTTGGGTTTCGTCTTATGTATATACTCCTGAGAATGATACTTCAATGCCAGCTATTGAAGGAAATGCACAATCCAGTCTATGTGAATGATGATGTGTGCGAGACAGCATGGCAATAGTTGAATGCTGTACTAATGGGTTAGACCCTCTACGATTGTTGACCAGATTAGGAGCTTTCTAAGATATAACTCAATAGATAGATGACTAACCAGTGTCATGAAACAATAATTTCTAGTGTCATTCAAATGGTCTGTTATATGTAATTCGCTTATCCAAGCAAATTGTCCCAGCTGGAGGTAATGTACAATGTTTTCATTATTTTCTGTCCGATCCTGTACTATGTACCGGTAGTCCATAGATTAACAGCTGGGAGACTGAGGCACAAACTGTAATGACTATGGCTTTCGTCCAAACCTCTTCAATCCTTCGAAGAGCAAGGCAGAAATCAGTGGACACCCAGCACAACAAACATCTCTCTCTCTCTCTCTCTCTCTCTCTCTAAACTTCATCCTTCGCTCTTTGTCTCTTTCTTTTTTTAGTTTTGGACATTTTTGCCACGGTAGTACTCCACCATTAGAAACTCAACAGCGTGGAAGGGCAGAGGTTCCTATGCGTTCTACAATTATTGCTGAGCCCCTCTAACCCCTTAATGTCTCTGTCACCTATATATAGCAGCTAATACTTAAAATAACCTCATAGTGTTTTCTTTTAGAAAATGACCAGTTTCACGTTTAACAGAATGTATGCCTCTCTATCCGTCTTCTTAGTGCAGAGGTTTGCAAACCTAAAATAAGCTTGAGAAGCTGTTTATTTTAGGGTACCTGTTCCCTGGTGCATTTTGATTTGGCCGTTTACTGATTTAATGTGTTTTTTATTTCGATTTCTGCTATAAGGCGTGGCGTGACTCCAGATGACTGCTGAGGGCTTCTTTTTTATTAGATCATCACACTAGAAGAGATACAGCCTGCGGAGATGAAATCCCACGTAGCAGTCCAGTGATCAATGCACATTACCATAGCCATAATTACCGCGATTGATTTGACCGCAAATGATTATCATACCTGAGGAATGGCTCAATATGTCCACCCCAAACAGACAGAGAGGTTGGACGGAGTGTTGGGGGGCAATGAGGAACTCAAAGGGGAATCATGGCCTGAGGGAGCTCCAGGAGGAGCGATCAATAGCTGGCTGGGCCATGCACAGCCTCTGTAATGTTATGTGTATACAATCAATAGCCTCCACCTGAGGGGCGGAATGGTGGCGGGCAAGGAGGAGTGCTAAGCGGGTGGGCAGGGGTTACAGTTAGTGACTGCGGAGCCATCAATGCCAACAGGGCGATTAGGAGCCTTTTGGCTCTTTCCTCCAGGAGGACAGGAACAGTAATGGCCTTTGGGAAACCAGAGACTTCTCTGGGTCAACTACACACTTCCTCCCAGAGGTCTCCCTGGGGACCTAATGCCATCTTTGAGGAACTACGGATTTATGAGGAACTACCAGCTGGGACTCATTTGTGAGCCCGGCCTTTTGGGAGGTGTGGGAGTTGGGATTCGGCAGGGTATTCACACAGTAGTTTGTTACCCTCATGAAGTTTTATTTCTTTAGTACATAAGTACAACCATTGATATAATGTATAGCAAATAGAAAAGGCTCTGCTTTTCATTTCATTCTAACGCTCCTTTGAATCTTTAGCTGAAGTGCAGCAGAGCCTAGTGTTGACTTGTGGGAGGGATGGTAGTTGTCGAGTGTGCCACCCATTACCTAATCTGGAGTCATTCCCTTTCTGTCTAAGCCAATCAGGCCCAGTCACTGGCCTTATACTGTAAGACCTCTGTCATCTCCTGCTTTAGTGATACACACTCTAGATAAACAACACATAGGCAACTGTTCTCTTCCATATCCTAGCAAAAAAGTATATGTTCTAGTCATGGGAAATATATATTCAACCCAGTCATTATGTAGGCCTTCGTAAATCGGCAGATAATTTGATAGGTAAGTATTATAAAAGAGCCTGGCATAAAGAATCAGGGTATTACTAAATTTCATCGCTATCAGGCATAACCTGTCTGACATGCGCTTTCCTGTTTCAAGAATAGCATTGCAAATTTCCAGTAACATACATAGCTTGCCTAATTTGTTTACCTGTAATAAAGGTGACCACCAGGTCACCACTATGTCAACTGACAGAATTGTGCCCATTTCCAGAAGATTGAATCCTTGACTCACTCCATCCAAAACTATCCTCAGTGCCACCACACATGCAAATCAGGGGGCCGAGAAGACTCAAAGTAATTGATCTTCTTAACAACTCCCACTCAATTACAGGAGGTTAATGCAAGCCACCTCAATATTGCTCATCCGCACACGGAAATGCCATTGGTAGCTAATGTCCACGGGCAAGGGGATGTGTGGGTGTGTATGGGCAGGCATGGGTCAGTAAAAGGTTTAATCACTTTGTAGTGTGTGCGTGTGTGTGTTTGTGTGCACATCTACGTACAACCATTCACTTGTTCAAATTGTCATTTCAGAAGGCTACCTCGTTCCGAAATGCGTAAGAAGATTAACTGCCGCCTTGTGGCAGTTAATAAAGATCTAAATAAAGAACAAATGATCTTTAAAATATCGGGGACGTTGATGTATTCATGCACATGTATGTGAGAGTTCAAATGTGTACACCTATACACACACTCACACACACACAGACACTTAACACACAGCATAAGCTAAAGATGTGCTTGAGAACGTGTGTCCTACGTTCACAGTGACTCCACAGTTTTTCTGCACTGTCGGTCCTGACCCAAGCTGCCTCACTTAGCTCTTAACAAGTTTAGCCAAATCAGAACTAGCCTTTAGTAGTGGCAACACTATCTCAGTTGAGACAGGGCCCTCTCTCCTTCGTTTCTCTCTCTCTCTCTCTCTCTCTCTCTCTCTCTCTCTCTTTTTTCACTATTGCTCTCACTTGCTCATTAAAATGGCTCCAAAAAGTAAATTTCCAGACACACAATGTATTGCCTCAGACAGTTTTTCGAACCTATAGTCATTTCATATTATCAGTTTAGTAAAATCCTTGCAAGGCCTCTAGCTTGTGGCAATTATTTTTCGGTTGGGTTTACAGTCCCCGGTGTGTCGCAAGTGTGGATAGCGGCTAATGCAGGCACTGTGAAAATGGCAAACCCACTGAGCCTCACAAAATCCCTCAGTGCCATTAGCGTGTGTCCTATTTGCTTCATAATCTAAAACTCCAAATATCCTTTTCTATGATAAGATCAATATGCTATTTTGTTAGCAAATAGTATTTGTGTTGCTTATTTGTGATGTGAAGATAAAAACATTTAAAAAAAATATATTGAAATTATATTGAAGAAAATTACAATAATTCAAAGGAAATAATAAAATAAGCTATAAAATAATAAAAAATAAGCTATATATATATATATATATATATATACACACATAGTATATACTGTACATACAGGTGCTGGTCATATAATTAGAATATCATCAAAAAAGATCCATTCAAAAAGTGAAACTTGGATATTATATTCATTCATTACACACAGACTGATATTTTTCAAATGTTTATTTCATTTAATTGTGATGATTAAAACTGACAACTAATGAAATTCAGTATCTCCGAAAATTTTAATATTACTTAAGACCAATACAAAAAAAGAATTTTTAGAAATGTTGGCCAACTGAAAAGTATGAACATGAAAAGTATGAGCATGTACAGCACTCAATACTTAGTTGG
>JAOEHI010043540.1:0-21407 GCA_025447815.1 Percopsis transmontana
GTGTTTGTGTGTGTGTGTGTTTGTGTGTGTGTGTGTGTGTGTGTGTGTGTGTGTGTGTGTGTGTGTGTGTGTGTGTATATATTCAATGTAGATTTTATTGTGTGTAATAAACTTGTTATTATATATAATGCAGTCTTTTCTCTGCTGTTTCATGTACCAGACGCCTAATCAATCCTCTGTGAGAAGTCTCACAACATTCAGATGTATTAGACTGATTAAATTAAAACGATCAAATTCCATACTATCAAATGTAGTATAATTATATTACGGTTATTATCAACTACAGTTGAGTATAAGCCATAATCGAGGGGGCACACCATGGTGACAGTATAAAAATGTATGTATTATACTGCCAGACCTGGCTCTTCCGTGGCAGCTTGCATTGTGCATCATGCCAATCCTCAGCCTGGGTCGTGTCCCATATTCCTATTAAAATATCATTCAATCCCTAATCTATCTCATCTCTCCTATAGATCCTCGTATCCTTGGAAACTCACCGAGAGCAACATGACCCTTTTTGAGTCAGTACTGTCCAAGAACTGCAGACTCTCAGTGTCCACCTCCGGAAAATATCTGCTGCATACGCACGTTGTAAGTATCTAATTGCATCCCGACATTCATCGCTGTAAAAAAAACAATCACAGCGTTTCAATTAGAAAATAACTTGTAAAGGCTACATTTAATTTGTTTAATGAGGCTGGTCATGCAGTGGGGTGATAACAGTGTCTTGTGAATGTTTACGGAAGTGCTGGGAAACTTTTTGTGAGGCTGATGATGGCTTCATAGCCGCCTTGTGGTTGGTTGCCTGCCAACTGGATCTGTTTCAAACAAATAAGACTGCGGGTCAGATTGTTGCAAACAGGGGACTGTTTCATTACATTTCAAACAAGCTATAAATACCAGTTTATAACTGGAATAAGATATACCGTATGTTTGGGTACACTTCAACATAAATCCGTTGACTGAAATAAATAGAATGAATGAATGGATGAGATACAGGCTGTTGACCAATGGAAGGTTGATGAAAATGTGTTTTCACCACAAAATATGTCATATTTCTTGATTATTAGACATGCAAGTGGTGTGTGCACCCACAGTCTGGCTAGATGGAGCCAAAGTTCCAAACATCTATCATGTTTTGTGTATTACGATAATAAAATATCACTTCTCGTGAAGGATGCGTGATGATTTCGAGCGTTGACTTTAGTAGTGAGCTTCACCTGTGGTAAACTGAAAGGTTGTTAAGGAGACAAAGAAGTAAATCCTCATATTTGACTTTAACCTCTCAGATTGTAATGTATTTCGGCAGTCCTCATGCATGCACACAGTCTTCATTTTGACCTCACTCAATCTAAACTCTTATCTAACCTAAACAGTGACCTTAATTGAGGAAATACTTTCACACTACGACCATCTACGCCACAAATTCAGTGTGGCGTAGATGGTCGAGGTGTAATCTGTGACTACAAGCACTAAGATTTACTGCATTTCTGTAGTGTTGACTGACCAGTCTGCTGGAATGTACACACAAATTACACACAAATCAACATATTGTTTTTGATAAATAGACCGTTTAGGAGAAAATGTAATTAAATACATTGAAAACAAAAGGGCTGTTGAGTGACAAATATTGTTTCTAAATTAGACGTCGTCTCTCCTGATATCCACTTTGCTGATTATGAAAAGTAGACTCACTCACACTGTGCAATGTTTGTTTACAGTGGTGAGTCATCAAATTAGCAAATTAGCAAATTAGCAATTATATTGTAGTAGTGTTGTGGTAGTTACTCTAATAGTGTTTTATTAGTATTTGTGTCATTAGATGCTATATGTTTAATTTATTATTGTTTGTTTTCCCCTTTGTTCCCCTGAAATACTACATTAGATAGCATTGCTCTGTCCTGACAGAATCAGGGGGATTCTTTGACATTTAGAATTGAGGCTGAGGGGAAAGGAGAGGGTATCAAGGGCATAGATAAAATACTCTGCTTCAGTGTAAAGTCTTTTTCCCTTTTTTTTTTACAGCTAATAAGAATTTACTGCCTAGCATAGTTACACCCGCAAATACATGCTTTCACATAATCTCTAGTCTTCAAGCTAGCAATCAGTCAATCCTGCTCAACAGCATGGCATTTTACAGTGTTGCTTTATAGAGCTATTAAGAGAGCTTTTTGACAAAACCTAAAAAGAATCCCACTTGGTACCTTAGCCACCGACCTCTCTACCTCATACCACTCCCACTAACAGAAGTGCTCTATAACAATCCTTTATCTTCTGTCTATCCTCCTTTCCTTAATTAAAAAAAGAAGAAGAATAAATCCTCCTTCTCCTTTCTGCTCTCTTCTCATTTCTGCTCTTAGAATATTAAGCACTTTGCCGGTATTTAGGCTGTTAGCAATAAATTATTTTTAGGGATTGAATGGTATTTTAATAGGAATATATTGAGTAATGTATACTGAAAAGGGCATAAGCTAAGTAACCATGATGACATTATGCTGTCATTATTTCTAAAAAAATGTTTGGAATTTAAACGGTTCAACTGTCGCTTTGGATAAAAGTATCTGCTAAATGCTGTAAATGTGAATACTGCAAATATTATTTCATCTATATTTAATAAGATGATGACTGATTAAGATTTAAAAAACTGTTTCAAAAGTGTTCAAATGATCATTTAGCAGCTGGATAAGTCAGCGCACAATGAGGAAAGGGCGATGGTAAGATGTACCAAACTATGTGACATTTACTGAACAAAAACCTCAAGTTATAGCAGCACAAGCTAAAGTGCTATTCTTTACGTATATTCAAGTTGTCTGTTAATAGTGTAATTACGACAAACACCGGTTGTACAATATTTACATGGCATTGGCCAAGAGGTCAGCACAATGACAACTCAATGTTACATACACAGACAACATCAGTATGAATTTGGATACACAGGAGTATACCACTTAAAACTAGAGACCACTAGGTTTAAATAAGATATTCCAATGGTTGTCCAAACTGAGATTATGTGCAATGACAATAGGAGAGATGAGCTCAGATAGTTTAAAGTATCTGTACTACATCCCACGTGCAGGGGGCAGTGTGCTGTAGCCTACATACTGCCCAGTTGTGTCTGAATGTGAGGAACACTTATTTGTAGAAAGTGTATTGAGCCAGTTACAGCATTTAGCAGACACTTTTATCCAAAGCGACTTCAAATTAATACATTTGTCAACAATTACATGCTGCTGTTACATGGAGCAGATAGGGGTTAGGCATCTTCCTCAAGGATGCTTACAGGTAGGTCAACTCTGGGGCTTGAACCCATGACCTTCTGGCTGGAAGTCCAACACCTAGACCACTAGACTATAGACTGTATAAACCAATGGACAAACCCTCCGTGACGTCACCCATAGATTTTCTTAAGAACAGGTTTGAAGCAAAGTGTGCAGGCTCGGGCCGTTGCCATCTTGGCAGTGTCAGACTCCTGTGTAACTCTCAGCTATGTATAATGGATGGATTAATTTTACAATTTGATCATTTAGCAGATGCTTTTATCCAAAGCAACTTACAATTAGGGGTACTTACAATAAGGTAGGGGTTGGGCATCTTGCTCAAGGCTCAACAATGCTTACAGGTAGGCCACCTCTGGGGATTGAACCCATGACCTGACTGGGAGTCCAACGCCTAGACCACTAGACTATCCTGCCCCCACATTAGTTGATGGCTTAATATAATTTCAACTGATAAGTTGTATAAAAATGTACCCCCCATACATTTGTCATGAACGGGGAAACTAGCTAGAGAGACCAAAACCGTTTTTTGTACCAGGCTGTAAACATGTTTATTTCTGCTTTTAAGTTGGACATTTTAACATGGGGGTCTATGGGCCTCAAGTGGCCATTCGAAGAACTGCAAGTTTTTGCACTTCCTTATTGGCTTTATTTTTGAGAACTGAATGTTGCCGCTTGGAAAATACACAAATAAGAGGGAAGCCACCTGAAGGGCTAAATGAACAAAAACCAATAGGTACTCTCTGACATACATGTGCGAGAAATTTGCAGCGAAATATGAAGCACAAGACAGAATACACAGAATCTAGCTTCCACAAACACTGGGCATATGAGTTCACATTTGTTTGTTTGACTTGTTTTATATTATTCACAACAATAATAATAATGATAATAATTGGCATGTAAATAATTGGGGTCCACAAAATGTTAAGTGATTAGGTGCTTTGGTTACAATAGCGACATTAATGAAAAACCTTTTAGGGGTCGAACAATAAAACATAAACCATAAATTAAAAGATAAATATAATGACTCAAATGTAGTTTGGTAGTTCATGTACAGGTAGCTAGTATAACCTGCTGAGCTTTACTGCCTGTCACACCTCTTCCGGTGCCCATAGTTCAGCTGCAGGGTCGTCAGCCAGGAACTACCACTCCTCAACGTTTCCTCCGCCAGTTCTTTTGTTCCCTTCTTCAGCTTTCCTCCCGTCACTCCTGTGTCCCTCAGCGGCCGTGTGATTGACAGCCTCACGAAGCCTCGATATCCATCCTCCACTGGGTGGATGGTGGTTCTCCAGCCGGCCTCCCTGCACTCAGCAGCCAGTTCTGAGTACTTGGGACTTCTTTTGCTCAAAGGCGGCCTCAATCCCCTCCTCCCATGGTACTGTGAGCTCAATGAGGAGTACAGCTTTTGCCTTGGTGGACCACACTACTATGTCATGACGGAGGGACATGATGGAGATGCAGATGGTAAAATGACACTGAAGCATTTTTAGACATTTATCTGTCCCCTGCCTGTATATCAGTAATCCTGCAATTTATAATGACATCATTGGAAGTAGTTCTCCAAAACAATCACATCTGTCACCAAATATCTTAAGCTAATCACAAGTCCTTTACATTGACAATTAACCAGCCTCATTGACCTATTCTTTCTATTATGGAGCACTTCCCCGCATTAGCCTCTCGGAATCTGTAAACATTAACCTTTTGCTGGAGTCATTACGCATGCTAATCCGGTTAGGTGGCTTCTGTTGACATTTGCGCTGTCATTTGCTTTCTGATATGCGTTTCTAAATTTCTGTATGATTTTAGGCACATGCACACTCATATGAACACTCCATTCTTGTACCTGCTGCCAGTGGCTCACTCACATATTCATTTAGGCTGGCTATAAGTTTTAAGTGGTTCTGATAATTTTTCTAGAGTCAAATGCTAAATTGCCATTGTGGAGGAGTCCTACACATCAAAATTTCTCCAGCTTTATGCCCGCAAACAGCTCCACCAACTGCATGCAGCCTTTTCTTTCAGCTGTTATACAAACAGTTCACATCTATTCAATCTTGTTAATTTAGCTGTAATGGAACAATGGGTCATATAACTGATCTACACATGTTCACCTGGTTGTTCCCAATGCAGTTGTGAATGCGTTCAATTCACTGCCAACTAATTCCCCCCGAACACAAATGTTTTAACATGAGAACGTAAACCATTTTACTCTTACGGGACTTTGTTGTAAAGGCACAAACCTAAGGCCTTTTTGCATTCGAACAGAATGTTGACATCCAAAAATGTTAGCAAAAGCTAACAACCCAGTGTAAACAAAAGACCAAAAACAAGTGATGTACATGCTGTAGCTATTGACTATAGTTTTTAATAGCACTTTGGAGGAATATTCCCAATTAGTGTCCTTTTGTTGTGCAATACTCTGCCTGTATCTCCCTCATTCTCTTGAGTGGATTCAGACTTTCTGTTTCATTTCGAGATCAAATCAATGGTCTCCTACAGTGCTGCAGTCAATACGTACACTGCATGGCAGAAAAAGGCTTTACCAGATACCTGTTTCCATCACACTGATTTTCACACTCCGTTGGTAAAATGATTGTACAACCCCAGTTGGCATTGCTTGAGTTGATATTTGTGTTTGACTTGTGTTGTGTTATTTTCCGAACTGCTTTATTGCACTTGTGCACATTTTACAAATGGGTGTTCTTGCCATTTTTCGGTCCAATGAAAATTAAGGTGGTGGGAATACCTGAATTTAACATTTTCAATACTTTGGATTTTTCAGAACTCGAAAATATCACTAGATTATGAACAAAATGGGGGTGGAGCACCATTGTCGAAAAAGTAAATAATTATTTGTCTATCTAAAATATATAAACCAATGATTGTATAACAACTTGCTTATGGCTTAAAAAATACAGTACCAACTCTCTCGCACCCACTTACATGCACATTCATGATGTACCTTTGTAGTGGTCGTGAATTGGTCTGTGTGTGTGTGTGTGTGTGTGTGTGGGGGGGGGGGCAGGCTTTGAAAAAAAACATACACACAACTTCAATGACAACATCTCAAAAGATACAGGGTTGGGATCAGAGTATTGTGTTATATTTATTCAGCATAGTAACCCCAAAAGTAACCCCTCTGACCTTCTTGGAAAGCCGAAACATTTTGCCCTCTTATATCTACCTTGACCTGCATTCAGCATCTTAGACGGCCAGCAGCAATACAGCTCTAGTGCTGTGGTTTAATGGTTCAATGTCAACAAGGTTTAACATGATGTTTAAGGTTCAAGTTTGCACAGTAATTGCGTTTGTGTAATTCATCACTCAGCAGCCTAACAATGTAATGTACCATGCCTGCATAACGAAGCCTGGGTAGGATGGCGGATGGGGGCTGTTGTCAACACAGCAATCGTGCTGTTGTAACACTCACTTCCACCGTGGCTTTGCAGACATAACATATTGTATGTTTAAGTATAACAAGTACTCGGTCTGCTGCTAATAAGCTGCATTTAGGAAAGAGTCTAACAAAAGATCCTGGCCTTGGACAATCCTTTAATGGAAACACATATTGAATTATTCTTTGTTTAATGGTGAAAATGGAGCAGATGGAAATAGGCTGACGTGAATCAGGCCATTCTTCCTGGGTTTCCGAGGAAACTAAGTTTCTGTCAAATTCATTACATAGTGTTCGTGGAAGCAGCTAATTAAGGGTCTTAGAGGCAACGCGTGGCTTCAAATGAATCGGTCTTCATTAGCTACTGAAAGGTTTATTTCTCTTAATCTGTCTCTCTTCATCTTTTGTCTCATTTGTACCTTCTCCCTCACTCATCAAATAGTTTTCATTTTCAGCCGTGTGCCTGGATTTAACGGTTATCAACTCAATTCAAATAGATGGCACCCCAATCAGCTTGCCAACTTACATTTGATTTAATAATGTTATACGAGTTACAATTTGCCTGCAGAACGAATTTAAGAAATGCTTTGTCAGTATTATGTTTGTCACAATGAAATATTGAATAGGATTTCTTAATAATCCTAAATAATCCTAAAAGAATTCTTGGAGAGCTGTGAAAGTATGAAAGTTTGTCTGAGCAGTTTGTTTCCAACAAAAAAGCAGCCATGTTTGCCTGAAGGCCAACAGCTTATCTGGCATCTCATTTGTCAAACAAGGGAGCTCTAAGGACAAAACACAACATCACAATGAGGGAAAATACAGATTAAAATGAATGACTTTAATATCTTCGACCAACAGAACATTCCTCTCTTGTTGTTCTTCTCCCCCCTACAACACCTTTCTTTTCCATCGTTGTCCTCTGGTCAGCACAATCTTAGGCCGGTGCGGGAACGTGACTTTTATTGGTCCAATAACGCTGCGGCTTCATAAATGTAATCTGTCCACTAGCCAAATAGGTTAAAGCCCAGCAATATATCAGCGTCCTCCTGTGATACTGCTGATCTTTAATTGCTTTGCTGCTGGGTTAATTGTTAAGGTGTATGCAAAGATTTCTGGAAATGATCCATCACTTAGTACAGTAATAATGGTTTTTCAATGGTTGGCTGGGCCCAAGCAGCCTGCCTCTCTCTGCACACAGGGAGCTGTTTAAGTAGAAAGCTGCATCTTGTGTGTGTGTGTTTGCCCCTGGACACAAGTGTCTTTGGAAGCTCCCAACCCCCCGGCCCTCGAAAAAATTATAATACTACACACGTGTGCAAATACACGAACACACACACACACACACAAGCTCTCTCTCTCTCTCTCTCTCTCTCTCTCTCTCTCTCTCTCTCTCTCTCTCTCTGTTTGTTTTTTATCCATCTTGGCTTTGTTTTTAACCAGGGTTAAAACCTGTGTAGATATACCGTACATTGTCCTACAATGTCATACTGTGTGTGCTATTGAAATACTCTTAACAAAGCCAGCTCTATCCCCTCAATGGATTAGCAATAGATAATCCATAATGCAGCCAGACTACAATATAGTCCTGTGGCAGCAGCCTCACCACCTGTTTGGCCTCGGGCATGCACCATCCCTCTTCCCCTGGGATGCACCATCCCTCTTCCTTGGGGTACCTTTCTTCACCCTCATAGTCTACAAATTGCCCAGAGTGTGGTCAAATTACCCCAATTTACTTTTTCTTTTTGTTTTAAATGTCAAACTGCCGTTGATTACGCAGTCTGGTGTTTTATTAAAGTGTTTTTTCAAAAAGGCTGAGCGCATATGGAGTGCAAAAGGTTACAATATGTGCCTTCTGAAGAGGCAGTCATTACCATAATAAACAGCAATTGCAAACAATTTCCGATGTCAAACAAGTCGTTGTCGCCATGGGACCTTGCATACACATGCAGGAGTCATTTGTGCTGTTTGGAAGCACTTAAAACTTCTGCTGCGAGGGAGAGAGAGAGAGAGGGCTTATTGCACAGCTCAATGCAAGAATATGGCCCGACTATTTGCAGCTGAAGTGAAACAAGATGAGATAACATTAGATAAAATAACGCCGTATTGATCCTCAGGGGAAAATGGTGAAATACAGTGTGTAAACGGGAAATTACTTTATCCATGTCAGGGAGTGCGTCTTCAATGCCTTCACTGTAACGTGAATTTCCAGTACATGAATACAACACTACTTGGAGCTAACATTAGCTAGTCCCTTTTACTTGAAATGATTACATTTACCATAGGTATTGCCTATATTTATACATTTGTATACCAGAGACGTGCTTTGGTTAAGTCATCTTTTCTGTTAGTTTCAGAGTGTCACTTTTCTGCCTAAAAATTGAAGCTATCAAATAAGTGATTTATATTTTCCTTGCGTGTGTTTTTTTCTCTCTCTCTCTCGTTCCCCAGACATCCTGACAGCCTGAAATTGCTTTATTATTCCCCCCGAGTCTGTCCAATCCCTCAGCAGCCCTAAACTCATCAAGAGGAAATAAAGTGTCGGGATTTTCTGTGTGACAGAATCGTGTAATAGTCCTCAGCTCAGACAGGGAGAACAAGTCAGACGGTGCAGGAAGAGAGCAGGTGAAGGAGGAGGACGAGGAGGAGGACGAGGAGGAGTAGACGGAGTGCCACCCAGGAGGAAGGTAAGAGGGAGGCCGATTAGATTGGTTCATTTTCAAAGTGAAAATTGAAGGTTTTTTTTATTGACGCGGGCAATTCTCATGTGGTCTGGTCTCGAGACCCCGCGCTATAGAAGGCAGAAAAAGACAGAGGCCCCCATCCATTCCTTGCAGCAACTCATTACAATATTATGGGATAGCCGACAAAAAAGCGGGAGTGGCATTCACACTGCAGGATCCCTCAGCTCGTCTGGGTCAGGTTACAGCACTTTAGGTATTGGAAAATCCATTTGGATTCTGATGTAGGCAATAGTGTGTTCAATAATAATGCTAAAGTGATACATTAATGTTTCATATTGTTTAGACTGTTTTTTTCTGTGTGTGTGTGTGTGGGGGGGGGGGGGGTTAACACTTGAGTGTGAATGCCTGTGGGTTTCAGATTTAAAAAAAATTTCTTCGAATGGTGTTTTTTACATTTTCAGATTTCGCTTTTTAGCAATTTATTTACTTTGAAATGTTAGTAGCCTACTTGATTCATTGTTGACTTCATTTACCACACACTGCAAACTATTCTGTTGTTCAACAGAATAGTTTGTAAGGTAGAAAGTTAAACATAACACCTACAGCTATCTGCTGTTCAGTTTAGATAAAAATTTCAGCCTCAAATTTAATGCTTTTATTTAATTTCTATCCCTGCCAGCCTAAATCATTAATATGGAAGATGATGTATTTAATAAACTTAATGTTTTTCTGTTTTTCGTATCATGTGACCCTCATTAGGGTGAGCTTGGGTTTCAATGTTGGGTTGAATGAAAGTAGAAATGTTTCCTCTTGACAACTATAAGTAAAAGATACCCAGGGGAAACAAATCCTTAAGACCAAAAATCGAAGGAAACATTCTTTCGATGGCTGCCACTCCACAGCAATGTCTAAAGCTTTATGGCTGCGGTGGAGCCGGCCTGTTAGCTGACATTCAGGCAGAAAAGGCCTGTTTTCAGCTGAGAACTGACATCATTTATGCATGCAATACACACAATTTTCATCATCATTACCAACTGAAACCACTCATTCCACATTCGAACATCAGCATCTCTGAAATTCAGAACCAGCTTAAAATGAGGTAGTCATAAAATATTAATTGCTCTTTTTCTATTCTTGAAGGGTTTGTGTGGGGAAAACCTGTTCTACCAACTTGGTTTAATTACATTGATCTGAAAGCCCAGTGAGAGCTTGTTAAGCTCCTCTCTGATTGTTTGTTATCCTTTTTGAGCGCCTCTCCTAGCTTGATGCTTTACAGCAGCTCAATTATCCACAAAATATTCTCCCACACATGTCCTCTGATAATATGTGCTACTCTGGGGACCATGTCTTGTTGTGCCTTTCCTCTTTGCTCCATGTCGAGGTGGTCGGTAAAGAGAGTCCAGTCTTCCTTCCACATTTCAGCATTGTTTTGTCTTTTAATTAGGCTTGGCCAGTGATGAAGAGTTGTTCGGAGACTGTATTTTGGCCCATTTTCTTTTTTTTCCATTTATCTCTGCAAGTCAGGGTCCCGCATGATTATGATTACGGTTACTATGGCAACAGCGGAGACACTATTAACTAATTGTGGCGGGGGGGGGGGATGCGGTATAGATTGGGCTTCACTTTAAAAATTATTTTGGCTGAGCTTTGTAATGAACGAGTCAAATAAAAAGTTAAAGAGCGTTTGACTCGATAATACGTGGACTATGCAACGTGATGTGAGTGTCATCTATAGAAATGTGTGAACTGACATGTGTAATTCATGATTTACCTCTTCATATAAAACGTCCACCTTTTCCTAAACAACCCAGTCACACAATGTTCATTGTAATGTTCCCGCTAAATTTATGTACATGCACCTGCTTGGATCCAGATGCACTTTGCAGGCACAAAAAAGAAAGAAGCGAAACAGCAAACACGTCACATCAGCGACAAAGGCTTTTACATCAATTGGACCTGAGTAGGGCCGGTGGCAAATACACATATATCCTGTCTCACACACGAGGGCTTCGCAGCACACGGAGTGCAGCTTTCATGTCGCAACACATAATACATGAGCAGAAATAGAGAGGCACCGCGTGGGGGGCCTTTGTCACCGGAAGGCACAGGCTCTTCGTAAAGACAGTTTGTAACTGAACTAAATGAGACGAGCGCAGGAGGTACAGGCAGTGTATGTAGAGGCACAGTGTGTGCAACTGAGGAATAGGCACTGTGTCTCAGTGTCCTTAACACACACTATGTTTGCTACTGTGATACTGTTTCATACATTTGTTTTATACATTTTATCTACCCTATTTTTTTATTAATCTGTGATGTTTTTGAGTGATAAATACTTATTTATCTTCACCAGATATGACATAGTATATCTCCATTGACGGTACTACGAGGAGATTTTACTGAAACAATAGTGTTGCCTGGAGTAAAGACTATATTTCCCATGAGCCCCATTGCCCCGTCACAGTGCTCATTTGACTCTCCAGTAGTGATGGGCAAAGCAGTTATTTTCAATGTACTGAATCATTACAATCAGTTGATTAAAAAGATTTGCTCAAAAGATTCATTCACCAAATTGTTCAGTGCTTGACCGGAGTTCCGACTGCATAGTAACACTCACTGAACTGAAACACGGCTAAACGTTCAGTTCAGCTCAGTAACTAGTGAACTGAGAACTGAAGGATGGGGTTAGTGAGCTGTTAAGTTAGTTTGATAAACTGTTTGCAAACTGAAAGCTACTAAAACAAAGTACGACCCTATTATATACAGCAATTTTTTTGCGACGCCAAATTATTAAATAAAATATTTGGTACTACTTTCTACTTTGAAACTTCAAGACATGAGCGGAAGGGAGAGGGGCGGGCTTGAGCGACTAAGCGACTGTCTGTCACTCAGGGCAGTGTTCCTTAACAATGAAAGGATCTGAGACAGTCTCAGCCACCGTTTTTTTCATATTGCAGGTTTAACAACACAATGTTGTTGAATCATTGCAACTAAATGTTAGCAACCTGAATCAGCTGTGCATTTCAATCAGCTGTTTCTTGAACACACCACATTCCACCTGCGTGTTAACAAATGACTTGATTGAGTGTATCCCTGCAAACGAATGACTATCCCTTCTCTCGTAACTGACTGAGAGCTCAACTGAACTGACAAATGGACGTATTGTTTCAGGAAATTATTCAGTTCAGTTCATTTACCCAAAAGATTTGTTCTTTTGAACGATTCGTTCTTTTGAACTAATCGTTAGCGAACGACACAACACTACTCTCGAGTGAGTGACTGGGTTTTTACTGAAGAGATAGTGGTGGTCAGTCTGAACATCAGCTAGCATAAAACATAGTACCTTCGAGCTTCCTCTTAAAGTATAGATTCCTTCCCATATACCTAATGCATGTAGCTAATGCATCTACAGCCACTGTAATGAAAATATCAATCATTTCATAACTAAAAGCCTGATCTGATTTATATAGCGATGGTAGACCATTGCTTTCACCCTAGACCTACAGTACAAGAGATCACACTACCAAGCATCTCAAAACCACAAGCCTGTCTAAGCGCTTGTCTGACAGCTGCAGGACGCCAGTCCAGGCAGGCGCTTTGTTTGCTATGATGATCACATTTATCCCAGCCCGAACTGTACTGTATGTTAGGCTACTTAGAAGGAGTCGTGCGCAGCTCTGCGCAGCCTTTCATGGAAGAGAGGAAATGGCTGTGAATGTGACTAAAGCAGGGAGTCTCCAACATTTATCGAATGCAGATACGTCACTCGGGACAAGCAGCTTTCACGGAGGAAAGGCGGAATGCGTGTGATGGAAGATCAAAAGGAAAGACATAAAACTTGGCTTGTAAAATTAAACTTATATCCTGTTAGTGGAGAAAACGCCCGCCTCTCTTTTGCCAGTTGGTAGATGTAGATGGCGTTGATGGCCTTTTGTTTCTCCGCACTCACGCCCACCCACCCCCCGCCTCATTAACGCGTCTCTCATGGGATGTACACCTGACATTCATATATAAATCACAAGCTTTAGCATTTATAAACATCTCGGCTTTACGACAGCCTGATAATAGGGGATTATAAATCCCTGGGAATGTGATTCCTATTGGTCGGCATATTGTCAGACCAGAGGACACATAAAATCGTGCCCAGGCGAGACCACTGTAACAAGAACATGATGCATTGTAGCTACAACTCACCCCCTTTGCACCAACAGACAAAGGTCAATGGTTATAGTCCCTGCACCAGCTGGGAAAATGTAGGGCGAAGTGAAAGAGTAAGAGTCCCCACCTCTGCCAGGGACTACCGCCCAAGTGCCCTCCACCAAGGCGCCTAACCCCGCCCCTGCTCCCCAGCTGAAACCGAACAGCTCCCAGGTGCTGAAGGTTATATGGGAATCTCTCTACACAGCACAGAATCAACTCAACAAGGTCATAACGTGTACAGTTGTTTAAAGAAACACTCCTCAATAGCCTCGTGGTTGAAATAAGTGAATAAGTGTTTTTTGTTTTTGTTTTAAACTCAGCGAGCACATGCCTATCCCGCGCCAGAGCTCTAAGTGACTTGCACTCCTCAATACCCTCTACCCCCCCCCCCACCCCCCACCACCACCACCACCACCCACCTCGCTCATAGGCACACAATTGTGGTGTGTGCCTTTAACATGCTCATTTGCTCCACTCGTGCAGGGTGGAAAATAAAGAGCAGTAGCCAACTACAACATGAGCGATGTTTGCACAAGGAAAGCCATTAAACTGTGGTCAATAGTGGAAGACAAGTATCCTGAGTGTTTAACTGATTATGACATCCGGCCAACGGCAGACATGCCCTCATTCCTATTTGGCAGCGCTGTGTTCACCCGCTGCTGAATGTTCTCATTTAGCATTAGAAATAATAGATGAGCCATTGATCTACTTCTGTCTCTGTCTCTCTGTCTGTGTCTCTCTCTCTCTGTCTCTCTCTCTCTCTCTCTCTCTCTCTCTCTCTCTCTCTCTCTCTCTCTCACCTTTTCTATCTCCAGAGGTTGCCAGGTCTTCGCCAATCGCAAACTCCCGGTGCGCTCCAAATGAAGCATTCATCTTTATTATGGTCTACCCTGAGCCAAGGAAACGGGCAAGTAATGTCTGTCCATCATGTCACTGTCTCCCGTAATGGCGCCCGAGGTTTCTGCACCCCGGGGTCGGCGAGGCAGTGCTTCTAAAACTCATAACTTCAAAACAGAAAACCCTGAATCAACCCTAATGAATTTTTCAGTGAAGTCACACAGGAGACAGTGAGAGGTCGGTTTCCAGTACAGAAGAAAGGGCTGCGGTGGAGCGGGACAGAGGAAACATTGCCTGAAGCAAACTGTTTTTAAGTTATGATGGAAGATGATGGAGGGTGACCTGGCAGGCCAAACAATGGTTGGGGAAAAAAAAAGAAAACAGTATACCTGTCGACAGCGGTGCTGTCTTGTTTGACACTGATCTCTTTTAGATTTGAACTGAATCTCAGGGCACACCTGAGCTCTCTCTCTGTGCCACAGTGTTGGATGTGTGTTTTGGAGCACTATGAGTTCACAGCGTATCAAAGTGTTCAAGGGTTGAAAGGTGCAACTGCAGTTAACTTAAAGAATAACTGAAAGGAAGAAAGAAAGAAAGAAAGAAAGAAAGAAAGAGAGAAAGGAAGAAATTCTGCTTAATAACGGTCCCATACCCCATTTGTGGTGCAATTAGTCAATAGCTGAATAGGTCATACACCGTAGGTCATACGTGGAAAATTATGCACGTCTGCCGGCTGATTTGAAATGATGCAGCAGTCCATGGGTATTTATTGATGTAATAATGTGGTTTGGACTAAATATTTTACTGGATTGGATCAACCTTTACCAATGTAACAAGACCGCTTTTGTCGGAATGTTATTGATTACTATATGAGGCTTCATAGGTGAGTTGCCTCAATTTTGTAATTGATTGTTTGTTGGTTGGTGGTCTGAGGCATTTATTGCAGGGGTGTCATGCAAGCCAAAATTATGGGGGGGGGGGAACAATTAGACAACAACTCACTTCTACAATAGTTTCTAAACTGCTGCAACTTTTATTGAAAAAGAGCTAAATCTTGTCTGCTTCACCCATACATTTGAAGAGGCATAACAGTATAAGCTTAAAAGCAGCCGCCCTAATTGCAACACGTTAGTTTCATTATGTTTAAGGGCACTTGATATAGAACAATAAAGGTTGTATTTGTGGTATGCCTATGTATGATTAAGTGTGTGTGTGTGTGTGTGTGTGTGTGTGTGTGTGTGTGTGTGTGTGTGTGCGCGCGTGTGTGTTTGCGAGCGGGAAAAAGAGAGAGAGAGTTCAAATACGCCTCCAGCTAGCGTGCGGTCCTACTGACAGGCCAACAGCGATTTCCTCTCGCATAAGGATGGATCAAGTGTCACGCGTCTCAGCCGCAGACAACATGCAAGGAGCACCGCGTTTTTCCTCCCCGGTCTTGTCAACAGAGGACTAGCAATGGCCTCATCACAGGTGACCTGGGTTGATACATCTTGATATTATAGAGGCGGTCAAAATTGACTTATGCAGCGGGGTGTGTGTCCGAACACATTATTCCTAATCCTGTCTGCCAGACACACGGGCCAACATATATTATAGGGTCATCACATGACTACAGTTAACGCCCCTCACAGGAAAAAACACATGAATGTCTAAAATGTGTGTGTGTGTGTGTGTGTGTGTGTGTGTGTGTGTGTGTGTGTGTGTGTGTGTGTGTGTGCACGTGCACCTATAGGTCATGGGCGCACAGCGCATGATGCACATTGGACTGAGTAAATCGCAGTAATAAGACCTCACAACATAACGGCGTGCACACATTAATTTTAATGCATTTTGTTTCTGAGTTTACTTTTAGTTTATTGTTGGTTTAGCCCCTTTCTGCCAGTAATGCCTCAACATGAAAGGTGTTTTAGCTCGGTGTGCACCTTGATTTTCTGCACATCAACGGTGTAGACATGAATAATGAACGCCATCAACCTCTGTGTTTGCTTATTGTTTCCATTTGATGCCAAAGCAGCCTCTTTCTGTCATCCAAGCCTTTAGCTGTTTCCTTCTTTAGGTCTGGCTTTGATGCATATTAAACTAGTACCTGAATTTGCTGTTAGCATTTGCCCAGTGGATTCTCTCAATGCCACTTCTACTGTATGCCAGTGGTTCTCAAACCTACTGTATGACCCCTCATTTCACCCACCCCCCCAGGGGCATCCTAACCCTTCTACTTCCACTGATCTATGCTTTATCGACCTGGAACCTGCCTCATGTAATTAGATAGTATTGGGGTTTTGTTTTGAATGACCACCAAGGAGCTCAAGGATTCTGGCTGATTGCAATGCCAATATAATTGACCTCAGTTAAGAGTCTCAGTTAATGGTCTTAAGCAAGATCTTCGAGGTTTGTTCCTGTTGCTGAAGTGACTAGAACAAAACAGTGTTAGACACTGTGACCGCTTTAAGTTTGTCTTATAAAAGAAACTGCATTCAAAAATATGTCTATTTTCTTTTGTTTGTGCCTAAACTTAATATGTAATACTATGAAATAAATAATATAAATAATCTAACAAATGTCTTTTTGGAACCATTTCCTTATATGTGTTTCGACATGCCCACTAAGATAATAATAGACGCTATGACCTTCTATCTACACCATCGGCTTATTTGACTTGCGTATGTAAAGCTGACCAATGAAGGGCAGATAGGGGCAGATGTGCCTTAATTTGGGACTGAATTACAAACTCAAATGAGCAGCAAGGACCTTTCTTTTCTCCTGTAACACATCAGTGCCACCTCCTGGCAGAGCTATATGATATCATGATATTTAGGCGTGAAATGAAACCTTGTCCTCTGAGGATACAGTCAAAGAAATAGTCCACAGTTCTGTGTGGCATTCAAGTGTGCGCCCGTGCTCTCATCACCTCCATCATCCTTGGAGAACAGTCCACACAGGGACACAGGTATAACAGTAGTGAGAAGTAATCCTCTTCCAGCGACTCACAGAAAAACAACTGTGTCTCCTGTCACCGCTTATGACGTCCGGTTGGGGCCACAATCCATTAATACTATTAAAATCTATAACAATGGCGGTGGATTTACGCACCCCATTGTGTTAGCGATCAGGATTCCATCTCCTCTCTTACTGCTTCCCGTTGCCTATGCATTGACTATGCAATGTGCTCAAGCGACCGGCATATATCGCCCCCTAATATCTGAGAACTGATATGACCCCATTGCAATAAATTAAGAACACAGGTCACATTAAACTCCTAAATAGATGTTTGTTATTAGTGTAGTATTTGTTTTGTTTTTTGTAACAATACAACATTTTATGGAATCTGAAATTAAATAATTTTGATTTTTACATGAAATTGTCAATGATAGGAAGTTAAAAAACATTTATAAAATAACATTTAAATGTTAACATAATAAGACATTAACAGTATAATCACCTGAAACTTTTAGTAAAATACAATAATAATGTTGAAGAATATCACCAAGGCATGGCCGAGGTCAGAAACGATACCCCAAACTGAAATTCTTTCAGAAATTAGTGCAAATGTGAAAATAAGTAAACTATAAAGGATACATAATTGCAATGCACATTGAAAACATATACATAGTTACTTTTTTTTAACACCCAAAATGCAAATATGGTGGTCCATGGTCACATGGTTACATTTACATTTACAGCACATTTGTCAATAGTTGAATCGGTTAACCAGTTTGGTTCCCATGGTTTATGGGACAGTATACAGTCATACCTATGCCATGTCACAAGCATTCAATTTTTCACAAAATAAACAGTTGCAAAGTATGTTTATGATCCAAATTACAGCTTCAATAATAGCTCACATACAGTAACCTTAGCAATATATTATACATAAAAGAAGTCTATAAACGTGTATTCATCTTTATGTATAAGCTAAACAATTTGCATATGCTATTAAGTTTCTCTTTTAATACATGTAAAAGGCTATGCTTACATGAAGAATGAAGCTTACATGAAGCATAATTTTACCTAGAAGAGATGAATTTAGTGTAAGTCCAGATGTGGGTTATCTACCTTTCTTAAAATCTGCAGAATGACGTCCTGTCCTCTCTGTGAATATGTATCGCTTGAAATCTGGTCCCCACAGAAACATGAACATCATGAATGATTCCTTTTCTCATGTCACACATCACAAATTAGCTGTTTATTCTGGGGTCAGATTAGACCCCAAAAAATGAGTCATTACTACAAGCAGGTCAAGACATTTTGGAGAGCTCACATAAATTATCTTAAAAATATTTAAAAAAGGGAAGCCCAGGGTCAGTTTTGACCCCCACCCAGTCGCTTAAAGGTTAAGAGGATAAATGTTTTGATCACTAGTTCATAAAGTCTACGGATTGTAAAATTCCCTGTGTCTTCATCTTGGAAACACAATAACGTCCTGAGATGGGAAGTGTGCCCATTAATAACACTAAAGATGTTCTCTCAAATGGTAAAATGGTAGTGTATAATCTTTGGCTACAAGGCCTGTCGTGATTTGCAATACATTGTGTGTGTGAGAGTGAGAGTGTGTGGGACTCAGATATGTGTTCAGAAAGAATGGTGGAGTATGGGGGGTCGTGTAGGCCATAATTCTAACTCACCTCTCATACACATCACTAAAAACCTTTTGCCTCTCACAAACACCACTGAAATACACTCACATTCTCTACTGAACACAGCTCACACATACTAGTCAACATGAAACCTCATACAATGACAGCTGAAAACATCTCATACTCATTAGTATGATATGTGTATTATTGTGTATTACATATACAGTACATGCAAACAGTGATAGCAATTATTATTTGAATTATGGCCTACACGGCCCCCCATAGTGGTGTGGCTTTTGCTGAACGAACTGTTTTTACATATCAAAGTACCCTGGCCAAAACAGAAGCCATTAAAATGCTTATAAAGTCGCGTAATGACTAGATCTGATGGCAACTTCTGACGAAATGGCAACATGCAATTGTGCAAGAGACCCAGAAAAAATGCAAGTGGAACACGCATCTCTGACCTGACGCCGTATGCATTATGTATGGACGCTTCAACCCTCCTCACATCATGTCGGGATTTGCCTGAGAATGCTGCATCCTTTTTTTAAGCAGAAATAATAACTAAGGAATAGAGACATGAGAGGTTTCTCAAAAGCATGGGGTGGGAATGTGAGAGCCTAACGCTAATGAACACTTCTTTGTACGATAGTTCAGAAATGTTCAGAAATGCTCTCAAGTGTGTGTGCGGTGCTTCCAGAAGGGAATACTCTGTTAGGATGTAATGTAACTGTGGTAAAAGTGGAACTTCTCGTTAAGATGCGCGTCATAACGAAAAGTTCGAAACTAGCTGCCCTAAACTTACTTTCATGACCTACATTTAGGCTTACATTGACTTCAGATGTTCGCTGAAACTAAAAATGTATTGTGTACACGTAAGAAGACACAAACGATCTGTGTGTATCTCCTGTAGCGTACACAGAACTGAGGGCCATCTGCCATGCCTTGTGGCAAAATATCTGTGCAGTTCTATAATTTACATATTTCTCATCATCTGCTATTTTATATCCCTACATTTGGAGAAAATGTAGGGATATTAAATTTAACAGTCACGTGAAGACATGGGTCAACATTACGGGTCTGCCGTACCAGTAACCAGTGAAACTTTTATTGGGTCTGCAAAGCTGTCATCACTTTAAAATCCAACCACATCACTATGAAGTAGCCTGCTTAAAACTAGTAATGCTGTTTAATACCATTCCAACAAACGCTCTATGATTTAATCAGTGAGGCAGTGTGTGGGGGTGGTGGGTGCAGTCATGGGAGACAGAAGGGTATGTGTACCGATTGCGTAAATCTAACAGCAATTCTCTATTGACAGGTCAAAGGGCGAAGTGTCGCCTGAGGCTAACGGCCTTCAGGTTACATGTCTGCTCTGGGCCTTCATAGCTGTTAGCCTGCCTTCAGCCAGGAAACAACCACAGCATCTTGCCCTACAGATAGGTTTCTGTTGAACCAATGCAGTGGAAAATTTATGAAATAGGTATGTGAATCTAAGTAAGTTGTGAATAATTGTCAAGCAGTGACACATGAGACTTTCAAGTCTCAACTTCTCAACATTATCTGAGAATTGCCACTTACTTATAGTGTATTAACGCTAATAATATGGCCAATATAGACTACTATTTTTAAATTTTAATATTTTATGTAATAATATGGATTCTTACATTAGTGTGGGTTTATTCTACAGTATTGTAGGTGTGTCACATGTCTCAAGTAATTTCTCAACTAACAAACAACGTTTTATCTGAGTTTTTTTTTTTTTTTTTACTTTTATTAACCAACCATATTTTTCACAGAAACTGAACTGAAGAATATTTACTGGATGTACACAAGGCCCTCTCTCTGGTGAGAGAAAATACAGAGATGGCATCAAAACATTCATAATGCATCAGATATTCATTAACAAGTCGGAGAAGAAGTGGGAATTGAAAGGTAGACAGTGAGGATTCATATCGCGCTGGGTACCTTCATGTGTTGTTACTTGCCCAATATAAACCCGACCCGAATATATAACCTACTTTATGATATGAAACAAGACTACATACAAAGACTAACTTATATCTGTTTGAAAGTTGAATATACAGTATGTAACAGCTTCTCACTTAGCTTGACAAAAGCTAACAACAGATGAAGCTAACAGCTAGCTGTTTTGATGTTACTTTACCAATAAAGTCAGCACTAATTCACCTTTCACCAATTGTGATGAATGCCACCGCCTGTCTCTTTACTGGGCAGTGGGGTTGGTGATCTTGCCCATGAAGAGGATGCTCTTCGTGGAGTGCTCCAAGATGAAGACCAGGAAAGGCCTGTCGAGCTTCATGGTGTCCGGCATGCTCATGGGCATGATCTCGATGGTGGTGGCAGCCGCCGCCTCCGTTCCTGTCTCGTCCACGCTAAGCACGGCCTTGTGGGACACCTGTGGAAGAACCAGAAAGGAGGT
>JAOEHI010043551.1:0-21406 GCA_025447815.1 Percopsis transmontana
TATATACACCTTTATTTATACAGTCTATGATATATACACGTGTGTGTGTGTGTGTGTGTTATGACACACTTACATTCAGTCCTCTGGGGATTTTAACAGGCTGCAGTCCCTTACAACAAAGCAACGAGAAAGGCCTCTCCTTTGTCTTCGAGTGCTCTTTGAGGCACAGAGAGAAAACCTTGGCAGGCAGGTAAATGTCCCAGTCAGATGCATGCTGCTGTACTGCATCCTTTACCATCCTGTGAAGTGGTATCGGGGAGAGAAACAAAAGAAGTTACGTGAAACCGAAGAACATAAACTACTACTGTACAACAAGGTTTAGTTTTTGTTTTTTTAAGATAATTATTTTTTCTCATCGTCATAAGCTTATGATGAAGCAATACAATCTTTAATTAAGGTTAAGTAAGACTCATGATCTTGGAGTTTCAAAAGAAACAAACATTCTTCAAAGTGTTGGTTTCAACCACAAGGTGAATTCCGGGCAGTGTCCCTTTGACTCAACATAAAGATGAAAGTGAAAAGTGAAAGTACCACATTTCCCACACATCTCATGCGGTTGCTTGTGAAAATTAGTCTGGTCTAATATATTATTATTAATAAATTAATATAAATTAATATTATATAATACTATATAATTCATTTTAATTGTCGTGCTTTTCTGTAGGTTATACATTTGTTTTATATCGTTTACTTAATGTATCTGTGTACTGTGTGTTTTACTGTCTCCTGTTCAGGAACTAAGGATGAGAATGATCTCTTTAGCTATAATCTGGCACAATGGGATGTGGTACATCACTCTCTGATAAATAAACAAATAAAGTGCCATAAAGTGACCTGTCAATCAACTGCTGTGTGATCAAATCCACGCTGCCGGTCTGTTGATGGTAGACCACCAGGGATGCGGTAATCTTCATCTGACGTTTTAATTCCATATTGATCTGAAACGTGAATACACACCCACGGTAGATTCAGTGCGATGTCCAGCTCTCTGAAGATATGCGTGTAATTATTAATCGTATCATAGAAATTCCAATCTACAAAGAACCCACCTCATCCACTGTGTCACGAGGCAGGCGAGAGAGAATTCTGAATGGGTAGCCAAAGTGAGAGACTATGTCCATGATATGCTTTGCAATGTGCAAGGAGACACAAGACTGCATAGGCAGGGCTTCTACCCACTTGGAGTAGAAGTCTGTCACGGTGAAAATGTATTTGTGTTCATTCTGTGTTTGGGGTAAAGGTCCTCTGACATCCATAGCAAGCCACTGCCATGGTTCTTGTACCTGAGGTTAAAATAGAGCACATCTTAGAGCATTATGTAATGTACAATATAACATAAAGAAACATTACCATCATACTATTGTTTGTACATAATATAGTGTATATAGCATCAACTGGGGATGTTAGGGACTAACGTTCCAGATTTATATCAACTACACATTTATGTTACCATTTTTACCTAAATAATTGTAAATAAGCGCATACCTCGATTATATTTTGGGGATCTTCACACTCAACCTGTGAAAATGGCAGAATAGCATTATATTATTTAAATGCAATCCCCGCCACCTGTGCGTAGCACGGTTAGCTTTAGCATTGAGCTCAGTTGACGTTCAAAACTATTTTACCAGACGCTTTTAACCAAACAGACTTAAGAATTAGGGAGCACATAGGGGAGGGGTTAGGCATCTTGCTCAAGGATACTTACAGATAGACTGGGCCTGTCCCAAACCAACAGCCTTTTGGCTGGAAGGAAACCACCTTAACCCCCAACATATCCTGCCTAATAATACAAGTCAACAGCATCACCATAGACCTACATCCAAAGTCCTTATAGGCAAGTCTGGCCACACGGCAGCCATCTTGGTAACGCCTGTGGGCAGTTATTTTGGTCTAACAAGACCAGGCCCCTATATAAAATGACCAGTTCCCCTCCCCACACACACACAACAGATTATACTTCTACTGCGCAAGGTTGGCACAACCACACGATTGGCTTTAAAGGGTTTTCCGATTCTGCCATTAAAAAGCAGGCAATTGTCTCTTTAGAGGGGGAGGGGTGGTGTATGTGCAAACAAACAACATCTTTGGTGTTACAACATTCTCCCATAGCGTTCTATTCTAGTCTCTAATGTATAGGTTCCACCAAACCTATCTTACACCTCAAACGTGTCTCTAATGTTTAGGTTACACCAAACCTAGCTTACAACATTGTTTGGGCGCTACCGCGGCAAGACATGTTCAGAATAAAACATAAAATGCATGAAAATCAGCCATGACTACACAGCGAGTATACCTTGTTTGGTGTACGATGTAATGTGGTTTGTGATAAATAAATAAAAACACAGCTATTCCTTTTATTGTATTTTATGAATCACCTTACCTTGAAATTGTCATCTGGAGACCATAGAATATCCTGTTATTGCCGAAGACAGAAAAATTACACACTGGCAACGACTAAAGAAATATACATATTTATACACATGCCTACGAAGCCATCGCTGGTCTGACCTGTGGCATACAGTAATCACCATGGAAAAAATACGGAAAGGAGTGAATCCTCGCCAGTTCTTCGTCCATTAAGACAATCCCTTTGGTCGACGTCTTTAGATCACTGATCCATTAAACCAGAACAAAATTAAGAATATTATTAGGCAAACCCCAGATGAATGCATAGGTCATAGAGACATCCTCAAATATCTAAAGAGACACTCCTCAATAATGCTGTAGCACTACACTGCTGATGTTTCAAACTATAAAAAGACTATACACAAAAGTGTGGGTGGCTGTAAGGGGGGTAGAGAACATTGTCATCCTGTAAATGGTGGGTTTGTTTGATTTTTAAATAAAAAATATTATATAAATAATAATATCACAGCAACAATCGCATAATCACAACGTACCACCATTTTGGAACCTGGCACATAAAACTGTTCCATAGTCATAGACCAGATAATACATTTGGTGAGAGCTGGCTCACCTAGCAGACCATTCATTTGTCTCAACAGGATCATGGTTCTCAACAGGATTATGGTTCTCAACAGGATCATGGTTCTCAACAGCGGGCTCTGTACTGGGTGCCGTTGTCAGCAGAGCGTTCACTGACTCAGGCTGTGACGCTTCAGAGGCTGATGCCTATCAGGGAACCAGGGAAAATAAACCTCTAGATGACTAACCCCAAACAATCTCAATATCTCAACATTTTAATAATATCGATAATGTAACATTATATTGAATATTATATAAAAATGAATGCAAGCTATGAGTAATGGCTTTTTAAAGCTTTAATCAAACTATATAATACTAGGTTGTTTACATCAAATTACATTTTATTAGAAATTATTATCATATGCTTGTGGGAAAATGGGGGATATCAATGTATTTCTTATTTGTGATATTATTGCCATCAAAAAAATATTGCCCACCTCATTAACCTGTCGCTTTTTCCCTTGGGTATCTGTAGACTGAGTAACATTTTCTGTTGATTTTTTCACTGGCTTTAGCTATAAAAACAACATACAGAAAATGAGTCTTGTACAAACAGTACAAACAATGAACTAACAGCTGATGGGTTTTTACAAACCTTCTTATACTGTGTTGGGGCTGAGAATATGGTGGGTATGGCATTTTCTCGCAGTGTTACAGTCCTTCCGGTTCTATCGAGATCATGTTCCTCAAAGTGATTTATACACAGTGCAGAGAAAGAAGAGGGACTCCAGCCCTTCCACTTCATACTGTTGAGCCATTTCTTCAGCTTCTGACGATTGTACAGGGGAAACCTGTAGTTAAGTAAATATTAACAATGGAAAATTGACATTAAAAAAAGTAACACTATTGATTCTAACACAACTGTTCGGGTGGTCAGTCAGTGAATTCCCACGATTGTGTCAATGAGAACAGGACATATCTGGTGCTGTACTACTTTCATTTTTAAATAAAGTTACCAGAGTGAATTAAGTGAATTAAAAAAGAAACACAAATCAACAACCACTGTAACATAACTAACAAAAATCGATGACCTGTTGATACAAAGTCCAACTGATTTTTTTTGGCCACCTTTGTGTAAGGTAATAAATCACTCATCACCCAAGAGTGTACAGTGTATCAGTATACTTTTTTCCATTTATTTATGTATGAATTTATGCATTTTTCTTTCTTTCTTTCGTGTGTGTGGCGGGGATAGGACTTAAAATATTAAATGTTTTTAAATAAAATGCTTAAACAATATTTGGGTTTGTTTTGTGACATGTATGAAGCTGTCAATCTTTTCCTATAAAACATGTAGGGTGTTTTGTATGTAATGCGACAAGCGATTAACACGTCCAGGTTTATGCCATTATTACTCACAAACAACTAGTTTGTAAATAATTAGTTACGTGGCTTCTGCTTTCTCTCACTATGATCTACTTAAATAGAACCAGCGAAGCGTATATATTATGTCGCATGTCCAACATTAGAATAATACGTTAATATACCTGATAAAACGTTATACAATATATAATAAAACTAATAAAAAATATATAATAAAACGTTATTTCTGTATGAAATCAACCCCTTACTACTTACCGATGAAAGTAGCTACCTCAAGTTACCACCTGCAAAAAAGGACCTATATTGGCTTGACTTTGCAAGAGTTTATTTATAAATATGTAATACTCACTTAAAAAGTTTCACATCACACTGTTTCGAATTTTCGCAGTTGGGGTCACAACATTTGACCCTTCCCATTTCATAAAAACAGATTTATCAATATTATGTACGCGTGTGGGAGCAACGGATGTAGGCTGTGACATCTAGCGGATGTTATTTCTTCTTGTTCTTCTACTCCTGCCATTTAATACCATATTATTTATCGACTTGCAACAGCGCCCCCTTAATTCAAGCGTTTAACATTGAAGGTTAACTGGGGACAATCTGAAAACCATTAGTATGACACATTTATGGAAATAAAATACGCCTTTTATTGTATAAAAAAAAAGAGAAAATGTGTACAAATAAAAAATTTACAAAAAACTCTTTTGAATTTGATACTGGAAAAAGGCTATATTTAGAATAGGCTAAAATGTTGCATGACACATTAACTTTGCTTGGGTTTCCATTCAACCCTCCACTCATCCCAATCCAGTAGAGTTCGGTTTATCTGCCATCCAGACGCTTTCACACCTAGACACGAATGGTGAAACGTATTCTCAATTGCCGGTGGAATGCATACCATATAATTGATGGTTTGTAAAAGTGTTCAGTTAAGCTTAACATAATTGAACCTTACCCTGAAGAAATGGATTAAAGATTTGGTCCATGAGCTTGTAACTCCCGTACACCATTTCCCAATGATCTTTCAAAAAGAAGTAACATTGTTAAATAAATGTTTGGCATGAACTGGCATTGAATTTAAACAGCCTCCAATGATGCCATAAACAGGGCAGGTGACTCACTTGGGCTTTTCAGCATCAAAAGCTGCTCGGGGACCTCCTTTACGGTTGCAGTAGCGTGCATAATACTGCTTAAACTAATAGCCTGGCACATTGCTCTGATCTGATCACACACGGATACCTCCGTCCCCAGGCAAACACAAACACTACCTGCAAGGGAGAGTCACACGACAACATGAGCAGGTGTTTGCAACCTTAAGATCATTTACAAGGCATTCAGGTAGAGAATTGTTCTGTGATATTCTCATAACATACCGTTTTTCACTCCTAAGAGATAGGGCATTTGGTTGTTCCTCAAAGCCAAGTTAAGTTCCTCTGGGCTACAAATTCAGTCAAATAATTATCAACCTGAGATGACTTTATACCCTCAGTGTGTTTACAATATCATCAAAACATGCAAACAGGCACACACAATTACCATTGGGCAAGGTCCCGTAATCTCACTCCAAGTTTGACTGGAACCGTTTTCCTGAATTCTGAAAAACACAACTAAGGATTCAATGATTTCAACTTTTTGGACCGTTAAGAAATTAGTAATTTGCACCATGTCCAAAAGTCAGAATTCATTCTTACCAAAGAAGACTGGTTCTTTCCGATTGGCTTCTACAGGACTGAGGATTTGTCCATTTGTCAGATACTGCTGCAGCACAATCGAAAGCCGCGCTTCGTTAAAGGTTTCCATGACAACTGAGCGTACTGCTTTGTAATTGGCAAACAGGTGGAGTAAGGTAAAAAGGAAGAATAGGGTGAGCGTAAGTCTGGAAGGGGGGGGCAGAAATTTAAAGACAGAGACAAGACGTCAGTTAATATGTGACAGACTTAAAACATTTGAATACAATATAATTGATTCGACTGCTTAAAATGTAATACAAAAAGAAATGAAGCATTTTTAATTTTGCATCTAAAAGGCCTATACCATTACAACACTTACATGGGGTTGTCAGTAACCAAGGGAATAAGTAGGAAACTGACCAGGAGTCCTGCCAGATTCACCAATGTCTCCTGTTGATTGTGAAGGTAGTTTACTGAAGTTATCAGGACAGCGGTGTCGACATTGCAGAGTCAGCAACATTTACATTCAGGAATCCTTGTTGAAACTGGTTACTGTTGTTGTTACTGTTACTGTCGTAGTAGGGACATAACTCGTACAATGGTAGATAACGTATTAAATACTGTGTGTCAGCTAAAGTTAAAATCTCTACAATAATAATTACTATTGCATGGAACTTTATAAAGTGCACTTAAACTAGCCACTATATTTACCACGGCTTGCAATCATTAAATTTCATTTGGGGAGCAGGATAGTCTAGTGGTTAGGGTGAAAGGTCGTGGGGTCAAGCATCAAGCAGCAAGAAGCCCAACCTCCCCTTGCTATCTGCTCCTTAATACTGATACTTAATACTGTACTCCGTGTAAGTCAGCGTATGCTAAATGATGCAATTGTAAAAGTGACTCCATAAAGTTCTGAACACCGACATGGGGGGGTGACTTATACACGAACATGGGGGGCAGGACAGTCTAGGGGTCTGGGTGTTGGACTCCAAGACCGGAAGGTCGTGGGTTCGAGCCCCGGAGATGGCCTACCTGTAAGTATCCTTGAGCAAGACGCCTAACCCCTATCTGCTCCATGTAATAGCACCATGTGATTGTAAGTCGCTTTTTGGATAAAAGCGTCTGCTAAATGACCTAACTGTAACTATAACTGTTATACATACCTGGCTCCCATCTTTGGCAGCGATGTCGGCCATGTTGTCTCTACGAGCTTGGTGAACCGTCAGAGCAGCCCTGGTTGCCCCGCCCGCCACTCCAACAACGGACTGGGAAATGACAACAACAACATCTCTGTATTCACTCAGCATCGCAATAAACGTAAAAGTAAAATTAGTGCATGTGAAACGGAGGCCAGCGGTACAGTCAGGTGCTGAGCTGTGCAGAGTGAACCTCATTCCCCGACACCTTAAGAGACGTGCTAGCGACAGACGGTAGGGCCCGTTGGGTTTAAGCCTACCTTGCTAACGCGTTAACCTCCCATGCCAGGGAACCGGGTCACGACTCGAACCCGGTTCCATATATAACAATATTATATACAATAACTATAATGATGACATAATTAGTAGACTAATACAACCTCAACTAGAGACAAAAGCAATCAAAATGGAACAAGTAGAACTCTTCCAGCATAACTAATGATTGTAACTGATGTGTTACATAGGGATATAAGTGTAGTGGTGATTCGACATTTGTTTCAAGGGGTTTTATGACCGGCAGTCACATTGCAACACACGTTAATCCACTAATTGTATTACCTTGAATATTCCTGCAGTGCACACAATCAACGTGAAGCAAGCGGGAAAGTTTGGAGCCAAAATTTCCATAAACATGGCAATGTCATTAAGCACGTCTGCAAAAAGTCTGGAAAAAAAATGGACTTGTTCAAACGGTTTTGTGATCTTCAGTGCAACAAAACAAAAACAACAACATATCAACATATCAACATAATGCTTACCTCCACTTTTTGGCTTCTGAGTCTAGTTTACTCCTATATCATAGAAATACACACTATTAATGGCTGTTTGAACACAATTAATTGGCTAATTAGACACAACACACAACAATAATAGCTTACCCTTTCAGCCAGGCAAAAATAATTCTTCCCAGCATCCCTGTGCCATCTACAGACAGACATAAATATTAGCATAAACGTTATCAGCAATCCTTTCAGCATATTGCATTTCTATTGGGCTCACCTCTCAATAGCCAAGTGATTGTTGCCGCGGCAACTGTGGCCTCCTGGTTGCCAACGCCGACACCCTTGAGGGAGGCTTGAGTGGCGAGAGTTCCTGACAGAGAACTCGAAAACGCCTATGGCCAGAGTATTATCACATAGTATTAGATTTTCGCAACATTGATCACAATTAGGCCATTGAGAAAATGGGTTTTATTTAAAGGTGACTTGAATTGATTACAAATATTAAAGAACAGACGGATTAGGCATCTTGTGCAAGGGTGCTTATAATTGGGAGCAGGCCGGGGGTCGAACCCTAAGACCTTTCGGGTGGGAATCAAAGGCCCAGGCCACTGCCCCCAAGTGACCTTAAGACCAATAGGTCTACTACCTGCACAGTATCCCAGAATTGATATTGCAGATAGTCATCGCTGACGCTCTCTGGATAACCTTGTGGCAGGAAAACGTTCTGAAATACACATACATACATGCAGACATATACAACGAGCGAATACGAGGAAGTAAAGTGATCTGCAAGATCAAATTGTGCATATCAAGGGTTTTCAACGTTTGAGGCATTATAATGCTCACTTTGAACATGCCAACCACAGAATTCTCTCTTGATCCTCTGGCGCTCCAGTCTCTTTTTCGTTCCGTCACTCCATCCTTCACAAGATATTTCCATGACTCCCTAGAGCCATATTTCTCTGTTGCCAGCACCACCGTTTTATCCTCCTCCATGAGTGCAGCTGAATGATTGGTGTTCGTCGTGTTTACCTATTGTTAATATAAACGCGCAGTCTGAGGCACACTTTCGAGTTCATAAACAAGCCATTTCGAAGTGTGTGACATACGTGTCGTTTGCAGGCAGACGCCCACTTGTGCATTTTCACTTCACCCACTTCCGTGTTTCTCGCCTTTGAGATATCCGATAGGTCCATAAAACTTTTAAGGGAGGAGCTTGGAAAAAGGCGCACTTGATTCACAGGGGCGTATCACAGACGTGCGAAAGAAATATTACAATTTATTTATTAGACTGATATGGTTGTCTGTATTTAATAATTTTCCAATGCAAATATTTATGTTGTTGGAAGTGTTTTCATTTAGATTTAGTTTATTCTGAAATGAACATTGATCAAATATTGATCACATATTATGAATTGCAGTATAATGTATTACTGCATGCGATTTCCCAGCTGGTAAACAACAGAAATACTATATATATTTGGCTATTATTATATTAAATATAGCCAAGCCAACCATGTCAATCAAAGTTACATTCATTGCCATCGGCGTCGCCGTTTTCCCGTAAGCATGTTTCCATGGAGATATACGAAAACGTATTTATTTATTTTTTTTATAAATCTTTTTATAAAATAAATAAATCGATTTAGGGAACATTTTCTCATCGGTTGTCGACGAACAGGAACAACGAACGTGGACGTGACGGGGATTCCTTTTTGTGTATGAATACCATTTTTCTTCTATCCTCTTATCTACTGTACCAGGAACAGGGGGATTGCTTGTTGGCATCAGGAATGTGATATGTGAGTCTAGTCACATGTACGTTCGCATAGCTGTAGGCCCACAGTCCTCCTTGCTCGACTTCCCTCTGTGAGCAAATATCTCTTATCTTGTAGGTCGGAGACCGGCAGATCCATTTGAAACGTAACTTGTAATGTGTCAACATACCTGTTAACCCTTTGAATACAATAGGCAGGAAAATAGCTTTATAAAGTATGCAAGTTATTGGCTACATCTATTACTATTTATTTGTTTTGATCAACCAAATTGTGATTTGTAGGGATTATATTTCTGGCGTCTGTTTTCACTAAGTTATACTAATTATTTCTTCTTAATAAAGAAGTGGGAGTAGGATATGCAGGAAAACTACAACCATGACACTTTTGTCTTGTCCATTGGAATTTAGCATTTAATTTAACAAATAGAAGATGACATACAGTAATTTAAAACTATGACAGGAATCAGGGTAGACAAACTACCCATGAAGTTCAGTAGAATGCAACTGACAAAACCGAAAGAGAGGATTTCAAAATGTGTGGGAGTGAATAAAGAAAGAAGGGTTGACTATGAACAGGAAATGGGTGTGGATGTTTCACTCCCTTCTTAGTCTTGTCGCCTTTCAGGTACGGGGCATTAAATGACTGTCACAGACATCAAGGCAAATGGGCAAAGGCAAATGGGAAAATTCAAATGGACGGTCAACCAAGTAGAGTTTGGATAACTGAATTTGGATCAATTAGCACAGATCTTCACATATAAACAAGCTTACCACTTCTGCTTAGGAGATAAGAAGACAACATTCCTTCATTCGACAAACGTCTTATCAAGGCTTGATACCTGAGCCTGTTTGTTGAAAAATCTGTTACAGGTGTGTACTTCATTTACCCATAGTGTCTTAATTTACTGCTTGGGATTTGTGAGCATGGTTCTTGTGGATGACATTTGTATGTATTTTATGACTTTTGAGAGCCCTTTATGTTTGATTGTGTAATAGAAACCAGTATGTTATAATGCCTATTTTGCCACACAGCAAGGGTTTTATTTATGAGATTCTCTAAATGTCAGCTCAGATGATTCACAATTTGAGAGAATATTTTAGTCTGAACCAGCAACACTATTACAAAACAACTAACATAGCGCATTTTAAACCCTTTTCAGTCACTTTTCCAGGCAAATGCATTTAAATAATAATTTCACAGAATAGGAACTCCAGTGGTTCATTTATTGCTTTGATTTTGACATGCAAATGTACCCGTCTAGTCGGTTTCAGTGTTATCCTGTTTTTCAGGCTTTCACACAAACAATAGATGCCACAATCACGGCTATTCTCAGAATCTGATTGTTTACCCATATTCAGTTTTAGGGAATACCCCAACCAGGCAGTCAATAACCAACATCATGGGTTGAAAAAAAATTCCTTCTTTCTTGTCTGAACATGCAAGGCTAAACCTCAGCAGAAAAGTGAGTCCAACGCCGTCCCACAAATAGAGTTTGACACTCCACGTAAGCTGTTTAATAGCCAAAATATTACACAGCGTGGTGTAACTAATTATATTTCAGTGATATTATAGAGCGATGGATTTGTCCCCTGTGAGGGATGGTTGGTTACTATGGGACCAGGTCACGTGATGCTATGTGATAATTCAGGATTAAAATGTTGTGTTAAAAAACACTGTTTATGTAGTATTATTTCAGACATAATCAGGTTTCAAGTACTCACTCAATATATGAATAATCCAAAGCCTTACTATTGGCTATGTAGAAATATTTTATTAACTACAAAGTCATTACATAATTATTACATAATGAAAAATGTAACTTAAAATGTAACTATTTTACTGTACATACTGTTTTGTGTGAAGTCAGTCACGTGATGAAGGCTATTGTGCTATAGAGGTGCAAGACAGCACACTGCCACCACAAATGTCTACAAGGTTACATCACTTTCAGTTCTAATAATTTGGGCCTCATGCCCACCATAAAAATATAGTCCCCTGAGCTGAGTGGCTGGCCTTTCAATTGGCCTATAGCTGTCTTGTATGCAGACTCTATGATAATGTGGGATTTGATATGTCCTGCTCTGTGGTGAACAGTGTTTGTTAACAATATGCCGTGAGCCAAGCAGTGAAGTTAGCCAGTTATTAAGATGCTAGCCTAGGCTATAGGCTCTCATCCGAATGATTAGGCTGCTTAGGGTAAGAGGTTTCTTCATGTCTTCTAGTCCTTTCCAGTAAAACTAATATGTTGTCTGTTGCCCAGTCCAGGGAAATATATTGTTTTGTTTAGTTCTCCACTCCCTACCGGAACCTTGAACATACTCAAAATGCTATATGAACTGTATAATTGTACTTTTTTGGAGGCTGAACCATGACCCATTGGGTGGGAGTCGACCACCCTAACCACTAGACTATCCTGCCCCCCGTCATATTGTCTCTCAATTTGTTAATTTAAAAAGTAAACGTGACAATAGCCAACTGTCTCCTGTATTGACCAAAGTACATATTACTTGTGTGTGTCACTTAACCAGTAGGAAAATGTCAGTTTGAGATTAATAAAAACACCATTTACATTCTCTTTTCAGAAATTTCTGTTTCGGCTCACACTCCCCTAGTTATGGGTGAGACGGTCCCTTTAAAAATTGTCCAAGGGTCCAGGGACAAGGAACACACACAAAATGACGATGTTTCTATCCATGTGCCCTCCCCTTGCAAGACCCAACACCACAGAAAACTAGCTATTGCCAGCATCATCTGTGGCCTTTCCTGCATCGGAATCATTGCTTTGATAAGTTCAGTCAAGGTACTTTGTCATATGCTTCTTAGCTGCTCTCTTTGTAAAAAATACAAATATATCCATAAATGTATTAATTAAAGGTAAACCCCTTGTTTGAAAGACAACTGAGACCAGTTCCTGAAGCACTGGTCTAAACCAAAAGGAATATTCCGAACACAGAGGATTGTACCTTTAACAGTATATACTTTAACGCATGCGTTTATTTTCATAAGGCTTCATTCAAAAATGATCAGTTTCCTGTTTTGTTTACTGCAACAGGCAAGTAAGGAACGCGATCAAAAGAAAGCTGTGGAGTACTCCAACCGGGCGAGGAAATGTGCTATCATTTCCATTGTGGCATGGGTGGCCATTTTAGTTTTGACTCCTGTAATGATGGCGCTGGTTTCATATCTGCTCACTCTGATAGACTAAACAAGCAGTGGACTTGTCCAACAGTGGACTGTTTAAAAGTTTGAACTTGTTTGGATGTTTGCAACTGAGAGCAAGAAGAATCCATGTCAAACAACAAATACCTACAGATGAGTCATAAGTCATAAGAGTCATAAGTTTTTACATTTTTTGTTTGTTACTTGGTGGTCAAATTCCTCCTATCCACTTCCTCTATAGTTTACAGTACCTTGATGTTAGTCTACACACTGTTAGTTCGGCATGAAATTATCCCTCTTTGGTGGTGCACAATGAACTGGAAATGGTTGTGATATTTCTATTCTGAACTAAAATATGAAATATAACTAGCATGTGAATTTAAAATTGAGGTGAGAAAGCAATAGAGTCAAGGTTTAACAAAAGTACAATATTGCTTTTTTTTTCCAGTTGTATTTTTTTTCAAGAAGGGCGTTTACATAGTCTGTCTTTTATACTGTATTTATTATTTATGCAAACATATGGAAAAGGCTAAAGCAGCATACAACACAGGAAGATGTACTAAAACTCAGAAATTATGAGCATATTTGTCACTAAAATTAAAAAGGAATTAAATTGTCACATAATGTAGGCAATTTCCAATACAGTTAAGAAAATATAATATGAAAGAAAAAAAAAAACTTGAATGCGACATACTGTAACAAACATTTGGTCTTTAATGGAATTTTAAAAAATCACAACAGTAATATTGTTAAAGGCTGCCCTTGTCTAGAACAGAGCAACAAAACGTTTTAATTTACTGTAGTTGTGTTGTATCAATAAACTGTATTTTAAACACATTTTGTCACTTTGTAATAAAAACAACAAAAACGTGTTCTGATTTACCTTAAACTTTTCCACCTGTCAAAGCGGCACACAATACAAATAAAGCCCATACTATCTATCTAGATATCTATCTATCTATATCTATCTATATCTATATATAAAAACAAACTGCAAAACAGTTAAGGCATCTTATTAACTTTAGGCCAACAAGAAACCTTGGTAGTACTTGCAAGACCACATACAAATACAACAAAATGAAGCATCCAGAGGTTTATATTAAGAAAAAAAAACACCTGGAAAAAAGTATTACAAATATATACAAATGTATTCATCCCAAATGTTCAAGTGGCATGTTGGCTCCATGATATACACAGCAAAGTATATTGTAAAGAGCTAAAATGTAACCTTTTCTAATGGCACTTGTCTAACAAACTGTATCTAGTGAATAAAAAAAAAATAGAAAATTAAGTAGATCAAATATTAGCTGCAGTATTTAAAACAAACACAAAAAAGATGGCAAATGTACTGTATATACACACACACACACACACACACACACACACACACACACAATTATTTAACAAAACCAATGGCCACCGTCGATAAAGGACTGGCAAAACAAGATTGTTAGGTACTGCCACGCTCAATTGATAACAGGCATTGCAAATGCAGTGCGATGGAGGCATGAATTGTGAATGGTTATTTTGAAAACAACAAAAGAGACAGCATTTCCTCCTATTATAAACACACTACACAAGTGCTGAAAGCAAGCTGTTCCAAAACAGGGTAGGTTAATTGAAAAATAAATTGAAAAATGCAGCGTCTGAAGCGGAAGGCTGAAGTGTAGGTCCTGAATTTTTACAACAATACATTAATGGTATATATATTTATTATGTTTTTAGCCGGTAGGCTACAAATGCTGCACAACAGAAATATTCAATATTGATGTTATTGTCCTCATAACACTAACAATCAGCGCAAATGAACAAGTACTGGAAGTGCTTCTGAGGATTTTTCTGAGATTATACCATCATCGTACTGCATGGAAATAAATGGATTACCAGTTTACAAAATATAAAGTCATAAAGACATAGTATAGCTTGTTTTTTTAGCAACCTGCCGAAATTAAAAGTCACTCATCCATAAGTGTTCGTCAACTGTCACTCTGGTCAAATGTCAACCATAATTCCAACTGCTCAAGCTTGGCACAAAGAAGCTTGTCTAATTCCTGCATGCTAAGTGGGGACGGGGTGTCTTTAGAGTTGTGGTCGCCACCGCGCCTGGGTCTGCCGAGAGATGAGGCAGAGCCAGGCTTCGCAGGGCCGACGAGAGGCTTCTTGGGTTTCCTGGGCTCGCCAACATCGGGGAAGTCCACGAACCGCTTCACTCGCTTCTGACCAAAAAGACACTGAGAGCCATTCTTGCGACTGAGTGGCATCTCCAATATTGTTTCCAGACGGCTAAAATACAGAGAAGAAAGAAGTGAACCAACGGTAGATCCAGACATTAGAGATACAGTAGGCGTTCCTTACCATTAGATCAACTGCCTAAAGTAAGACAATACACAAAGCTTCTCACAATGGCCAATGGCTTTGGTAATTTTTGGAACTACAATGTACTAACTGGGTGTCACTAGAGGGGTCAGACTTTATTATTATTATTTTGCACTTTGCATTTTATGTGTAAATCGTTAATTTTACCTTTCCGGAGGTTTGACGAAGTTCTTATTGGTGTAAATTTCTTCCAAGCTGAATTCCTTCTTCTTGAGCCTTTTAACAAGAAAACAATAAAAGGTTGGCCTATTTCTTTGTGAAAATGATTAGATTTATACTGCCATATATTCACTCTATATAAAGTAACAGTGACTTGGCTAACAAGTTATTATGTAAAGCGTTCCATTCCACTTACTGCCATCATTACAGTATATTATTACTTTTATTTTTTTAAATCCAAGCTGCCTAAGAAGAACTAAGATGTTTAATCAAAACCAAGCAAACTGGATAGGTGAATGAACAAATCTTGCATTACAACGCTCTTGTGTCAGCGCATTCGTGTGCGTGTGTAGAACAGCCACCAGGGGCTAGCACCAGAAGACCCAACATCCCGTCGCGTCAAGACACAGTACCTGATGGGTCTGGGGAGACCCATGGGGGTCAGATTGTTCTGTGGCTTGGGCAAAGCTCTGCGGATTCTTATGGACGATACCTTCCCTCGCTGCTCATGCCGTTTTACCACCTGTGAAGATACGATGACTTATTTCTTGAAAATAATATTCATCAAAAAAGTGGTGGTTAACCAGTTCAACTGTTGACAAATGTACTAACTGTAAGTAGCTTTGGATAAAAGCATCTGCTAAATGCTGTGAATGTAAATTTCTTTGCATGTACACTGGTTAGAAAGGCTGGAGAATTACAACCAACCGAGTGAGTTCCATAAATAAAATTCCAGAGATGAATGTCTTAGATCAAGAAGGCAAAAAAAAAAAGCTCAAAGGCTGTCTGACGTTTTTTCACAACTGATTCAAGCAGCATTCAATCAAGAGTCAACTGTTACAGAGTTGAGATATAAGCAACAAAAATAATTTGAGTCATTTGTTTTATGTATTTGCATAAACGTGTGAAAGGTTGGTGTGAAATTATGCATCGTTTATGGTACAACAATAATCTTCCAGCAAGAAAAAAAAAAAAACAATGCTTAAAAATCAAGAACACTAAATATATGGGCCACATATCACATTTAGCTTATACACAACCGAAACGTCACCCAACACCACAAGCCTCATGTGTCGTTCATACCTTGATTTCAGAATCGGAAAAAGCTTTTTCTTCACTCAATGCGATGTCATGACTGGAACAGCTCATGTCCTGCCCATACTCTTCTTCACTTGGCTGCCTTCGTTCAACCTCACACTCCGAGGAGATCTGCGATGGTCTACTGCAAAGAGCAACAAATTGGCAATGAACGCAACGTTGACACTAGGGCACCAAACGGCAGTTTCCCACTACAGGAACAGTAGATGTAATTACATAGTTAAGGGGGTTTCAGTGATTCAGCCTCACCTGCAAGTGGGAGGTGGGTTAGAAGAGGTGTCGTCTGGTCTTGGGAAAGAGAACAGGCGCCGTGGGGAGGCGCCGGACGGGGATGTTGACGAGCTGACAACACTGGAGGAAGATGAAGGCAGGTGATGGCAAGGGCTAGCACCGGCAGAGGAGACGCCTCCGTTTCCTGTTCCCTTAGACAGGAAGGCCAGGGGGCTGGAGAGGAAAGACGAGGCACGGGCCGAGAGGAAGGAGGGGGAGTGCGTGGCCCCGGGAGAGAGGTGCGTCGCCATGCCGCCGTAGGACGCGGGCCTTCGCGACGGGTACACCTCCTTACGCAGGCACAGGGGGGCAAACTCCCGTGCCACTTCCACACTGCAGACCGTGTGTCGCCGCGCGCGCCGCGGCCACTTATGATTGTGAGGGACGGGAGGAACTTGGACGCTTGGGTGGTGATGGTGAGAGCCGCGGTTCCTGCCGTGCTGTGGGGAGTACAGGGTGGACACAGGGGCCGTGTCACGGAAATGGGAGGGGATCTCCGGGCAGGAGTAGCTACGCAACAGGCGTACGGAGGAGCTGCTGTCGCTGGCCTTCTCGCTTGGCGTTGCCTTGATTTTCTCCTCCTTTTGGTCTTTAGGGGTCTTGCTTGGCAAAACCTTCCTACACTTCCTCCTCTGGCTGTCAATTCTGGGCTGATTTTTTAAACACCTCAGCCTTTGTTTCAGCTGTGAAGCTGGGGTGCTGATCCCGTCGCCGGCCTTTAAGCCATCCTTTCCTACGTTCTGAGCGTTGGGAACTTCAGCGTCAGCAGAAAGTATCTCATCTGTGACAGAAGCCTCTTTTTTCCTTCCCAAAACATGCGCAACTTTGTTCTTATTTACATACACAAAACAGTCTGGGTAGTGTTGAGAGGGCGAAGGAATGGCTTCCAGGTCATCCTCAGCTGGTCCCATTTCAGGCTGCACAGGTGATGATGAGATTTCAGTTGAGATGTCAACATTTTGTTGGCAGCTTTCTTTTGTTTGTAACGTTACTATGAAACCATTTGAAGATTTAACAGGTGATCTACAATCTTTTTTTGACCTTTTGGACGGCTGATTTACTCCAGTTTTCAAGTCTACCTCTGTGTGAACAAGCGTAGAAGTATCTGTGGACGTTAATTCCAGTGTCAACAAGGCTGAAGAAGCTGAAACAAAGGCATTGCCTAGCCCTGAAGACAAGGCGTCTCGTTTTCGGTATTTCCGATTGATTCCAAGTGCTTTCTCTTTTTGATTACTGGAGTCGTCCTCAAGCATCTTCATCAACGGAGGGACTCTACTTTTTCTATGGACACATTTTGAATGAACTTTGGATGCCGTTTGAGACTTGCACAGCTTCACCTCAACAGGCTCAGACAAAAACTTCTCCTGGCATTCTTTGCTCATAGTGGCTTTCAAAGTAGTTTCCAGGTTATTATGGTCAAAGGAGTTGTTGAGACTGATCTTGTTTGTGTTCTTGAGCCCTTTGTTTGAACCACTAGTGTCCGCTTTCCCCTTTCGGACCCTTGGCCTTTTCTGCGACACACTGTTCGGTAGATCCTCTGAGGAAATTGTATTACCAGAAGGCTTTGCCGTCCTTACATTATTCACCTTTTCATTCAACATATCCAAGGCATTTTGTGCCCTCTTGGCATTTCGTTTCACGCCCTTTGAAACAGGTACCTTTGTCGTTACTTCCATATCTGTCACAGTATTTTTTGAGGAAAAATCTTTACTTGGCCGTTTTGATCCTCTCAATGAGCCACTGGGCAAAATTACAGTTTTGTTTTTTGCCATATCTGTACATTTTTCTGCTCTCTGTCTCTTCCTTTTCACAAAGTCTGTTTCAACATCTGTGTGAGAGGACAATTTTAGTCTCCTCTTTGAGGTCCCAGCTGTTACAGCTGAATCAGCCACAGATTCAGACGGCATATCCGGGACGACAACATGCCCAATTTCCAGGGTAATCTTCTGTACTTTTTCACCAAGCACATAGGTATTGCCGGGACTTGTTTGGATGGAGATGCCACGGTCTCTTTTGATGCTATCCGTATTTTCATAGGCTTCACAGAGTGTGTCAGGGGGAGTAAAGTAAAGCGACGAAAGCTGGGATCGTCCATTATTATTTTCCATTATGTGCGTTTGTAAAAAACATTCACGGATGTTTCCGGGACCAGAACCCTCCGATAAATAATAGTTATCGGTGGAACCTCTCTGTAATGATGACCTACCTGTAGTTATTTTAGGCAGCAAGTTTAGCTCAATCATTCTGTCTTCCCGCAGTTCACTAGACATCTGCAACCTGGTCTTACATGAGACTCTGGTATTGACAGGTGCAGAAAATACAGTGGCAGAACTACGAAAGGATTTACTAGATAGTGAATCTGTCCCTAAGAGATTGCGGTGTAAATCAACATGTAAACACCTGGAGTCAATTGTGTTGGTTTCATTTTCAGTCAATCCACATTGACCCTCCTGTGCCTGGATGTGCGCCAACAAATCCACTTGAACTGGTAATTTGGAAGAAAGCCTACAAGCATTGGGCTTCTCTAGAGTTGGCCATGTCGGTTGGTCGTCTATTTCTTGTTGCGTCAAACTAAAAGTTGGGGCGGATGTATTTGCACCTTCTGCGGCAGCTCCTCTGACCTTGTGCCCTTTCTCCCCTCGTCCCTCAAGTGTTTGGCTAGCCTCAGAGCGTTTACTGACAGAGGCTCGGGCAGCGTGTGTGTCACACCGCGCAAGTTCATCCGGATGATCCGCAGAGCACAGGGGACCGTTGGCTTTAAAAAGTTTAACTGGACTCATGACAATGTCTGTAAAACTGGACATCTTGGATTTGAATGTCTGAAGCAATGGGCCGATGACCCATCCTTTAAAGGCAGGGGGGTTTTCACCAACGTCTACGGCAGCCAACTCTCCACACTTCTCCACGTCCGAGTGAAGGATGTCCAGCGCGGCAGCTTCTGCAAACTGCTCATCTGCATTTTGCGCAGTGGAGATGTGTCCCTTGCCACTTGTGTTTTCCTGGTTACTTTGCCTACAATAAAAAAAAATAAAAAAAAAAGATATATAGATATATATCAAAAGAGAAAAGTAAGTAAAAGCAAATGCTGCTAATCACGCAAACATTGTTCCTCGACTGAATGAAATTACTGCCGATTCAACCATTAGTGATCCTACATTGAATTACAGCTATGCATTGCAGTTACAAAAGACTGGACAATATGTTACTTTCCACTTCCTCTTGTATACATTTTCTCCATCCTCACTGAATTCAAAACAAATGCATTTGGCAAATACGTGACCGCTATACACTGCCTTGAAGTAGGGACGCAACTAAAGATCATTTTCATAATTGATTAAACCGTAGATAAATTCATATGATTATTCAAATAGCAGGGCTCGACATTAGGCATAGTCATGTACTTTTAAAGAGTACATTGTCATTTACTTTAAAAAAAAGTTACTTGTCCTAAAAGGAGAAACAAACGACAACATTTTAAGTAATAGTGTACGATTTGTCTAAACTTGACCAAAAAAGATGAGCTGTAATAGAGAAATACTAGTCACTTTCTTACAAATCACAATATGAAATAGAGATTTGAGCTACACTAAACAGGCTATATCACATTGTATTTCTCTTAAGGAGGTAGCAATAAATTACATCATATAGTGTTTCGATGTAGCCTAGTCTAGGTTGGGGGAGTAGTGTCTATCATATCAACCATTGTAAATAACCCTTAGTCAAATGTTCAACTTAAATGATTTTAAATATAACTAAAGTTCTGTACAATGTGTAATCTAAAGTAATATTTTCTAGAGATTTCCAGAGCTTTTATTTAGAAGTCGATAGGTCCATATCCACCGAATATAGCGAATATAGTGTTTGTCCCGGACATGCATTAATGTCGAGCCCTGAATAGTCATTAAGAGCATTAAATGCTAGAACAATAATAGGGTATAAAATGATAGTAAATACTCGTCAAAAGATATCTGAACCCAAACAGACATTTTCAAATTCTTATGCTTACCCAGCAGTCTAAAATGTAAAATGTAAAATGTAACTTGAACTAATTATATAATATGGAAGGCATTCATATTTTGGTTATAACATTAATCACTTCATGTAATTAATCACTTTATTGCGCAAATGTTATCATTTAGAAAAGACATCTCTACTTAAAATAGCAGTGCATCGAGTTATAGACAAGCCGTTATTTCATTAACGAGGACAGAAACTCAAAATAATCTTTATAATAAGAAATTATTGGCATTTCACTGTACATCAAGTTACGGAACACAAAATAAACTTGCCTCCATCATTCTCCTATTCCTTTACCGTGTGAGAGCTGGTTTGTGTTAGATTGTGACGAATGATGAAACCAATAGCAGTAAAGAAAGACATAAGCAGACTGGAGCAGGACATGAGAATGGCTCCTATAGGAGAGATGTGGAGGGGAACGGAGAGAGAGAAGGGATGAAGAATAGAAAGAGACAGAAGGAGAAAAATATGGAAAAAGCGGTAGTGGACTCCGCCGTATGCGGATCCGTTTGAATTTAGTCCCTACTAAATGAACTCTCTAGTCAAACCCACGCCATTGTCTTAGGGCCCATTTACACCGGTATATGCTGGGATATTCAGACCATATCACGGCAGAGGCCCCTCTAGTAAGTTTTTATTTTTATATA
>JAOEHI010043562.1:0-52881 GCA_025447815.1 Percopsis transmontana
CACACACACACACACACACACACACACACACACACACACACACACACACACACACACACACACACACACACACGTGTGTGTTTTCTTTCCCTGGCCTTTGGCCGCTGGCAGTCTAAGTTGTCCTCTGTTCATATGCCAACCCCACTATTTAAAATAGCCCTGTATCCGGTATGGCCACAGCTCAAAGCACAGACCTCTGACATTCTTTCACGATAGTCCCTATCGTCACAATCTCTGCCTGGTTCTCTGTGACTTTTCTCTGTCTTAGAACAGGGCAAAAGTGCATCTCATTCACGTCACTCATGGAGCAGGGAGGACAATGAACTACACATGTTGACGAAAGACTAAAAAGACATGGGTTTGTAATACAATGTATTGTTGTGATCATGATATGAGAGTGCTGAATTTAAACGTACAAGTCCTCGATTTGTGTCTGGAAGTAGACTATCCTTGTGGTTGAAACCAGCATTACAAGCACATTGTTTTGTTTTCACACTCAGCAGGTGCTCCTCCCACACAGCGGGCCCTGTTTTGACAGTCTAAGGAAGCGCACGGTCCAAAGCAAATGGCAGGAGTGCGTTTAGGTCCAGAACCACTTTTGCCAGTTTTACGGTGGAAAAAAAGGTCGCAACACCAGGCGCATGGTTCAGGAGGGTTGTACTTTGTCTCTTAATTATTCATGGCTGTGCTTTGGGCGTAACACGCCATAAACCAATCAGAGTGTCATCTCCCATTCCCTTTAAGAGCCAGGTGCGCTCGCACCTTGTCAGATTGCTAATATAAGTGCTGGTGCGTGTCCCTGTGTGTGTGTGTAGCAAGCAGAGTGTAAGGTCGTCGTGCACCCGCCTATGTAGGCACATTTTACTATCTTGACAATGCGCAAGTGAAATACTGCACCATTGACTTCAGACCAGGTTTCTGTTGGTCAATCGCTTTTGCCAACAATGCGCCTGACCACACCGCATCTTAAGACCAACACGCCCATGGGCGCTCAGATGTGTGCCTTTGCTATTACAACAACGCGGGTGCTGGACGGGAAAATGACAACTGCGTCGGTCTGAAGCTAGTGCTGACTGGGTAGCATTCCTCTCCACTTCTTCACTTTAAGTGGTAGAATTGTACAACAGGTATTCAATGAAACTGTTTCTTTACAGTTTGTTTACAGCAAAACAGACACCAGCAGAGAGGAGGGGATGAATCCGTCTCCAAGGTGCCTGGAGAGCTAACAAGAAACGAGTGCTCATTTGACACACGACCTCAGGTCACGCAGGTTCAGAAATGTCTTTGTTAATATTATTGTCCCAGCCGGCCCCAAGGCAGATTACTATTGTTATTACTATTGCTAATCCGTGCCAGCAGTCTGCTGTACGCAATGCGCATGCGGTCGGATGTCATCATGTGCATCCAAATGCTTGCCTTTGTGTATGAGTAATGCGTATGTGTGTGTGCATGTGTGTGTGTGTGTGAGAGCATGCTTTCATGCATGCGTGCCCCGGGATCATGAGGGGTTCTAGAGGCGTGTAAGTGGAGATTCTGCCTGTTGGTTTTGATGTTTGAGTGACGGGCAGCTCAGGAGAGACGTGCTGCACTGGAACTGGGCTGGCGCCTCGGGGCTTCAAGGTAGACAGGATAAGCATTTCAACGCACCCCTCCCCCCTGCCCCCCACCCCACCCCTCTTCAGATCTCACTGAGGTGTGGGCTGCTTCAAGACAAGCTTTCCACTATAACCTTCAGCCTTCAGAATCTCACGATAGCGAGTGGGATTTTACACCTCCCTCTGCGGTTCTCCAGTATGACACAAGGGAAGGGGAACAGGTTGTCCCGTGGAGGAGGTCAAGCACAAACATCCAGCACTTGACTGTTGTAAGGAACTGGGGGATAAACCCTACACGTTATTAAATTAATTGTAAGTCTTTCGACGGCCTTTGGGGGCACCAAACCGGTTGATGGTTTTCCGGGAGACGAGTTATGATTTCTTAATAATTATTATTTCATAATTAGTCTGATCAAAATTTGTGATAAATCAATAATCTGAAGTTAGGAATTCTTGTCCTATTGGATTGATCGTGTTCTGTGATACACAACAGCAGAGTAGATTACTTTAAATACAAACGTGAATTTCTTACTTAAAATCTGTGAAGATTACATAAAGTCAATAATATTATATAGGCATATAGGTAGCACAACTTAAGGTGAGGTGTCAAGATTGCGTTGTTACTGGACACCTTGAATTAGGTGTTTGGACTCTCACGTTTGGTCAAAACTCCATATTTGGACGTTCCTGGAGTTGGGAGTCTCTTTTAGATCAGCTCTAAGAATATTAAGCACTTTGCAGTTTAGCAACTATTGACTGTTTGAAGAGTGAATGATAACTTTTGATTATTGTAATTATCGACTGTGTTGAGGAGCGAATGATAAACCTTAGAGTAATGTTGTGCAAATGCACGAAGTAACCTTGTTACATGATGCTGTCCTTATTCTAGGAGAATGTTATCTGCTTGCAAAAACTGGTGGTTCAACCAGTTCAACTCTCGACAAATGTACTGATTGTAAGTCGCTTGGGATAAAAGCGTCTGCTAAATGCTGTAAATGTCAATGTAAATGAGTCTCGCTAGTATGTATTCATTTGTTCGTTAGGGGGTCATGTAGTGTACCCTCCTGGGATGGGAAAGGTATGGGAGTGGTTCTGTCTTGACAGAGACATGAACCAGAGCTTTCTACAAACAAAGGGTAGTTGTGTCCCTCTAGGCTCAAAGGGAGGGGGGGGGGGGGTGAGTACTTTTGTTGTGGACTAAAGGTCACCTCTGCAGCCTTGGCCTGCCACACTGTCCAACCGTCCTTATCTTGTGGAATTAAGAATCAGCTAATGTGAATCCAAAACTTTCTTAAAACTATTACAGCAAAATGCCAGTTTCCCGAACTTGTGATAAGCCACTTGGATTTATAACAAACCCCAAAAAGGTGTGTAGAAAAATGAATTGCTTTTGTCCTGAGAATAATCAAACTACAAATGCACTAGCCCCCCTGGATTCCCCATGTATGTGAGTGTGGTGCAGGGACCCTGATGTCACCAGATATCATTTAATACTTAATTCCATTTAATACTTGGAAATGAAATCACACAGTGGAACACTCACAACAGTCACATTTGCTGCGCGTTCAATATCTATGTTAATTTACTAATGTAATTGTGGCAGTGTACTGTGTGAATTTCATCAAATTCAATGGAAAAACTGCCCTGAGAGATTGAAAGCTAATTAAACCAACTACCTGTGGTGAGATCAATTGATTACATTATTGTCTGCTGAGGCGGTAGAAGGACTCAATAGCAATTATCGATTCAAGCACAGTATCTACGGTGCCGGTCCATTGTAAGTGAGGTTAAATAATTAATGAGTGTGAAAAAGAATGCATGAAAACTCTGTGCCATGTTGCTAATATTGTCATATGAATCAGGTAGCATGGCTCTTTAGGTCACATGAAATGCAGACTAATCCATCATGCACACCCATTGTAAATTGGTAAACATTGTCAGCCGGCTAGCGGTATTAATAATTGCTCTGCTTGGATGCGGCACTCTGGAAGTTCTTAGTAGACCTTGGTTGACATTCAAAGTGTTTTTGCGGGCACTGTGGCAGGGCAACGGTCCTTGGCAGAAGCAGTAAAGTAAGAATAGGGTCAAAAGTGTTTCATAATGTTTTCCTGGTGACAAGACGGCCTCAAGTAATTGAAGGAACAAGTGCTGAAGCATTTGCCCTTAAAGGAATATGCTGTGTTACATTCGGCAGAACAGCGGTTCTCTTTACTTTTGGATCCACGACCCCCAATATCAGCGTTTTTGTCTGATACTTCTTTTATAACATCTTAAAATATGGCATAAAATATACAGTATAAATAACATGAACACCAATGGAAATGTATTGATATTGTATTAAACACTTTTTTTTTAAGTGATAAAATGATTTTCCTCAAAATTGTAACGGGATGAAGTGGGTAGTGTACAGGTGCAGGTGGACAAGAATATGGCAAGCCGTTTATAAAGAAGAACTGAATTACAAATATATACAATATATACCCAGTCTAGCTATTAAATGTTAAAACGGCTTGCCATATGCGAAACGAACACGGAATCACGAATAAACAAATAACAAGAAAAGAGAAGCAATCTGACTGACAAAAACTGTAATCTAAACACAGAAAACACAGACATTATGTTGTACCACGACAACCGACAACCAACAACCCATCCCACACTAACCCAAACATATACTATCACTTACACCCCCACCACACAACAGGTGCACTGAATGAGCATGATTGATGAATGGAAGTAGCTGGGGTGCGCTGAATGTATGGAGGCTGCATGCCGGTGGTCAGCACCGTAGACCGTATAAAGAAGGGGACAAACCCTCCGTGACGTCACCCATAGAGTTTCTGAAGAACGGGTTTGAAGCACAAAGTGTGCGGGCCGTCGCCATATATGTATAATAGTTGGATACATTTACGGCTTGATATCATTTCAACTGATGAGTTATATAAAGATTGACCCCCTGTACAGTTGTCATGAACGGGGAAACTAGCTCTAGAGACCAAAACGGTTTTTTTGTACCAGGTGGTAAACATGTTTATTTCTGCTGTAAAGTTGGACATTTTAACATCGGGGGTCTATGGGGATGGACTCGCTTTTGAAGCCAGCCTCAAGTGGCCATTCGGGGAACTGCAAGTTTTGGCACTTTCTTACTGGCTTCATTTCTAAGACTCGACTGTTGCCGCTTGTTTAGCACCCCGGTGAGGTAGAACGAGGAGAAAGAGAGCAGAGGAAGAGCGCCGCCCCTGGGTGTGACTCCCGACGTTAACAAAAATTCGGAAACGGAGACCCCCTAAAATCATCTCGCGACCCCTTGAAGGATCCGTACCCACTCTTTAGGTACCACTACAGTAGAATTAGCGGTTTCTTTATGCTGATTTGCATGTACAGAGAGATGTGGTCTATAAATCTGCCCCACACGCACCTAGACAAGCACACACTGCTTTTCCTAATCCTACACAGGGATGTAAAAGATGCAAGATTAAAGAACCTCATGTGATTTCTCCATGCGTTGTTCCATAGATGGTGTCATTTAACTGGGCTGTGGGGTAAACGCACCCCTCAGATCTCATCCGCATCGTAGTACATTTGGCTGGTTCCATATTCACACTGAGCCCATCAAGAGCACGTCCACCACACTGCTGAGACCTGCTGTCTGAAGCACACGGGGGAAATCTATCATGCCTAAAACAAAATGCCTGAACCCTATGGACCCAATGGCACATGGGGGGGGGGGGGGGATACAAATTTGATCTCAGCAGGTACCCCGCAGAATGTCATTAATACTACCCAGAGGACACAGGCCTCTTCGCCCTGTGCAGCAGAAACAATGGAACCAGCTGGAATACCATAACTGGCAGTTTCATGGCCTCCTCCTGGGTTCTGTTCAAAGAGACGACATTCAGGACTTGTGTAGGGACGCCTCTATAGGCAGCCCTACACACCACTGAAAATAAACAGTGTGCATACTGTATTTGATTGGGCCCAACTGATGATCAAAACATTTGACAACCACTGGCCTATGACAGAGTAACCTATACAGTCCATTTTAAAACTTTTCTGACACTGGAAAGGAAATGACCTTGCCGAGATAAATGCTTATTAAATCACACACCTGTTTTTATCTCTAAAAAGCTACGTCGGGGCAGACGGGACGTCAATTTGATGAGCCAAATATAGTTATGCGAATGATTTGAAGAAAAAAAACAAGTACAGAAAGTAGTGGTTATAATAATTACAAAGTTTAGTCCAGAAATTGTATGATCTTGGTAAAGTTTGAAACAGATGGAGTTGTTAGCCAATTGTTCTAAGAATTCAGTTTTGTTTTTTACGACTCCACAATGACGCTTTCTTTGGCAGTTTACATATTCAGACATTCTGGAGTTTATTATTTTTATTGTTCTGTTTCTCATGCATGAATTCATCCCTATTACTTCCCTATTACTGGTCATATGTTTCAATTTCATTTCATTTTCCTTGATAGAATGTGTTTGTTAAACAAATATTGTCTCCTTTTGTGTCTGTGCTGTTGTGCTATTGTTTGTCCTTGTATACTCTTATCCCTGTGAACTCTGCAGCGATATGATGACTCATCTACGTCAGATGGAGCAGGGTTGCTAATGGCTTGCAGGACAGATGGTGGATGAATAGCGGTTGTACAGTATAAGGTTATGGAATGTTAATGTATGTTAATAGATGTATGGAAGAAGAAGAAGAAGTAAGGATTGCGCAGGCTGTATTGCAGCACAAAGCGACAATTATAGAACAAGATATTATCCTGTCTACATTAACCTCCTGGGAACCAAGGGGTGTGTGAGGTAAAAAAATATCAAAAACTTTTTAAAATGTTTTTTTATTTTTAATGTTACAGCATATCCCCTGTAGTGTGAAAAAACAGTCAAACTTAAAAGATAAAACATTTAACAGATTATGCCACTTTTGTTTTCTTTTGGCCCACACCCTTTTAATTCTGGGATAGCCAAGGCAGGCCAAGATCTTTATTTAGTGTGGAGTAGTATTCAGAAACACTCCTCTAGTTTGTAGCTCTTTTTTATTTGTGAATGCTGCCAAATCTTCTTGACTTTGTTGTCGATGTACTGGGAAAAGTACTGAATTGGACTCCAGTCTACACGAGTTGTGTGGTCATCTTGACAGTCAGGAATCCCAGGTAGCTCAGGTGTGACATTTATTATGACGGAAAAAGAACACACCAACAAATGAAAGGTAATAACAGGAATAATAATGAAACCTCACACAATTCTAATTGGATTCAGGTAGAAGTGCCTGATTGGGACAATTCCAGTGTTATGGATGTGATATGGTCTCTTATTGACCATATTGACCATACTACAAACTTTGCATTCTTGAGACAATTTGCATATATTTAATGATACCAATTGGGAAATCTTCAAACCTCAAGGATCACCGATAAATATCACTGATAAATAGGATAAATATATCTGCATTATGGGTGTTACATTACATGGAATTACCCATTTACTGTCTGTATCTGTCTGCCCAGGCGAGAGAAAAACCACCTTATGCCCAACTAAACTGTCATTACGTCTGCATTAGCGCTACTTTTGGCTTTGCGCCATAAAATAGTATTTTCTTTTTCTTGCAAGATTTCAACATTTCACTATAAAACATTTTGATGAAGTTGCATTTCATCTTCATGTAAGAGTACCTTCTATAGAGCAATATAACAGCTTTTATGAAGGGAATTAAACTCACCTAATGGTTTCATATCTTATAGAATACCATTAGTGATGGAATTATGCATGCATATAAAGGATTACTGTATAATTATGTTTCTGACAGACATGTAATGTTCCTTGAAATCAAAAAAGAATCCTGAGAATGTCTCGGTCTCACTTTCTGTAATCCCTGACTCAGCATCCACAATGCCATGTTATAAAAAGAGGGAGGAGGGAATTTACCCCTCTTGAATATAATCAACGAACAAATAATTACCCAGACGATGATACTGTATGGACAAGCAAGAGTAAATGAAATGAACGTGAAAAATATTAATTCTGCCATAAAGCCACAACTTTCCAAAATTGTTCCTGTTCCGGGTCACAGAGTTCTAGATATCTCAGGGTTTCCTTGAACACGAGGGATGGAGACATCCAGACACACTCAAACACCATGGCCCGCTTCATTGTGACTTATAGTGGTTACCTGTAAGCAGCACATCCACTGTATGTTACATAACGGATCAGTGACATTGAATAAAATCTACTGAATGAATAATTAATAATGCTTGAAGATGATTGTGACAATTTATCATATACATTTATGCGGTAACAGGATTTATTTGTGTACACACATTGTACAGCTATACAAACTATGATGTATGGAACGTAAACAATGAAAATTCAAATAGAAAAGATGTTATCCTGCAAAACTAAGTCTAATACTTTATATTGTATATCCTTCGCAACTTCCCTACTAAAACCACATCAGGATGACATGGAGCGGATATACTCCTCAACGTGTGTCTGGAATTGCCCTTATGGTTAAAACCGGCATTACAAAAACATTGTTGTTTTGGTTTTGAACTCTGAGTGCAGTGTCTCACAGTCCTCTTTACTTCTCCCCCTACAATGTTCCCAGGCCCACTTATATGATCACTTACTGTGTGATCATCGAAGTCAAATCATCCAACTGTAGGCAGCGTAGCAGAACTACCTTTACCAACTAGTGCATATTCTATGCTGTACTCTCAATGAACCTAGCGACACAAGGCCTTCTGGCCTCTGAAACTCCTTTTTCACTGCACGTGTTCCCCCAAGGAGAAGCAGCGCTGTTTTCTCACGAGCCATCTGAGTCTCCCATCACTGTCGCCTATCTAATGCGGAGGACTGCCAAAGTAAAAGAGATTAATGCAATGTTCTCCTCCACAGCGATAAAAGCCTGTCTTGGCCCTCAGCTCCTCACAGAGGCCATATCCAAATGGATCTGTAGCAGTTTTGCGGAGATTAGATTAAATTGGGTGGTAATGTGATGCCATTCTGTAAGAAGAGATAAAGTGCTATCTGCTTCTCTCCTCCATTTTGTCCTCTTTTCCTGCCTCTTCTCACAGGCCCACCTTTCCTCCCACACTCACTTCCTCTGTTGTTCTCCGCAGCTCTCATTCTCCTCCATTCTAGCAAATCCCAACTATAAAAACGTTTCTATATTCAGCCATCTCGCTTGTTACCCCCTCGATCACGTTCTCTTTTTAAACTGGAAGAATCATCTGCCCTTCACTCGCTTTACAACGCTCCTTCATTGTGTACGAGTTCTCTCCGGCGTGCGATGTTACTTTGTTACGATGTCACTCTTGAGTGCATCGCTTCTCTTCTTCCTTTTAGATTCTTACCGTAGTGTTTTAGTTAGGAACAGAGTGGCGAGCTGCAGTTAACAGAGCCCATCCCCTGTGCTCTGTGTATCTGAGGCAGCGCAGCATGCTAGTGGGTGGTGTGGGCACCAAGCCCCATGGACGGCAGATCACTGTGTTCAGTCTTTTATAGGTTCATTAACACTTAACTATCCATGGCGAAAAGCTGCTTGCCAAGAGAATGTCAAAAGGTTCGGCTCGGTTTGCCAGCACAGTCATCTGCCTATAATATATTTTTGTTATAATGTATTGTAATAATTTGTAATATATGCTTCTGTGGAGAAAAAAAACTGCTAAAGTTTTAGTGCCGGATGTTATTTTCCCATCTTTACCAACCACATCGACCCTTTCTGACCAAAATCGAGTGAAATCATTATTTTTATGGTTGGAAGAAATGCAGGCCAGGCTGGAAAAACTACTACATTTCAGTGCTCCATGACCTTTTTGCTCACGTTGTAGTTTCTCCAGCTACAACCAGTGGAGATTGGCAGAGGTCTGAACTGAACTTTCACTTCAGTGTTATTTATGCCAAACTAAGCTAACTGTGGGTTTGTAGCGCCAGGAGTCTGTTGAGGTTTTTTTGCCTCTCTAAACTAGAGTTTTTATCTGCTTGTCTCTTGTAAGTGTTTTGAGGACAGTGTACTTATGAGTCATCACTCATAACAAACCTTGACCAAACTCATGACAATGCATTATTTTGCTGTTCGTTTTCCCATTGTGCAGCTGTGCTCTTATCTTAAGATACAACAGATGCCCTTCGTTTCCCCACTCGGCCATGCCGGGGTGTGTGTGTGTGTGTGTGTGTATACATTTCACAATAACATGCTGAGTCACTACATCTTTGGACTGTGATACCCCCTGCTGGTGTCCCCTGTCCCGCTGTCCTCTCTCGTCCAGTTGGACGCGATGCTAGGAGGAGCAGTCCAGATGGGCTGGGGGCAGAAGTCCGTGACCTTGTCCCTTTTCCCCGGGAACCTTGACAGGGATCTAGAGGAAAGGTCACCAGTCAGTTGGGGAAATTAAGTTAAATTGAAGGGGGCTCTTTCTGCCGGTCACACGCTACATGCGATGAAACTTGTGTTGAGGATAATTATTTTAATAATTTTTACACTGGAATAAAAGAATCATTTATTTATAGACAGGTGAACACAGAACGGCACAGGACTGTTGGGAGTTTTGCAAAAGGACAAAAACAGCTGTAAAACAGAGCAAATCAATGCTGAGCAAAGCAGAAAAACATCCTGGTGAGTGACATAACCGTTAAACATTGATGGCATCTGAATATCTAAGGTTGTAAGCAGCTCTGGCATTAAAGCTCAAGTCTAATTTTCGCAGAATTATAGAGCAATAAAATTCACATTCCACTCACATTTAAATAATTCAAATTGGATTACACTAATGCATCCCACCCGCGTTTTAGACTACATCATTTATAACATCTCGTTCGCCTGATTTTGGAAATCTCTGGCAAGGTCACAAAATAAGCAGCATTTTGCATTTTAGCCTAAGTTTATAAAAACTCAGCTAAAACTGACTTTCAAAAATTTTATTGCATCCTGCTCTTACTAATACAGTAGGCAGCTGATGCCTGCTGTTTATCTTAGCAACTCTCCTCTTTTCCTACGATTTTACTGGATTCTTTCTGAGGCAAAACATGCTTGTTGGTTTAGATGGCCTTCTTCTTCTCTCTGCCTTCCCTGCCCACCCTCAGGCTGTTGAGTAACAGAGTGGGAGGCGGTAGCATCAGACTAGCTAGCTCGGGCTCTTCCATAGTCAGAACATCTCCTGCCGCACCCCTCTGAGCATGTAGAGGAAAGAACGTGGAGGAGAAGGAAAAAAAAGGAATAATAATAATAATAATAATAAAGGAATGTCGAGATATCAATGCAACAGAAGCCGAAATATACTGAAATTACACAACACACAGCACAGAACAAATGTTGTCTTAAAGTCCATACTGGGGAATGGTGAAATATCCTTTTTACTGTTTCATTTTAGTAGTGCGTTTGAGTCATTGATTTTGAAAAGTATTATTCTCCAGGGTTGAAACAGTTGAATGGCGATGAAGTATAATATACAGTACAACTTCCTTATACTGTACACTGATGAGCCAAAACATTATGACCACTCACAGTTTAAACGAATAATGTGTATTATCTCGTAAAAAAAGGAATAAAATAAAGACATTGTTCTCCAACCTCAATAAGTCTGAAAATCAGATGAACAGTAGTCCAGATACAGTTCAGTATTGAACAGCGACCATTGTTAGGCACTAGGGCTGTGCTAAAAAATCGATACAGCAATATATCGCAATATTTATTTTTGCGATATACTACATCGATTTCCAGCTCAAAAATCGATTCTTTGAAAAAACTAAAAAAAATTTATTTTCTTAAAGATTATTTTTTTAAACGGTGTGTGAACTACAACTACTAGATGTCGCAGTACGGCTAGTTGCCTAGAATTGACGGCCCCCATTTCTGGCAGAGTGAAATTTGGATGCAACATGACAGATGCAGCTGACAAAATTACAGCGGCTCCTTAAAAATACAAAGCCGATGTGTGGTATCTCAGCTCTCTTTGTATATTTTCAGTGAACTATGTGGAATATCTGAATATATCGTAATACGTATTGTATCGCAATGTATCGTGATGTAATCGTATCATGAACCATGTATTGTGATATGTATCGTATCGTAAGGTACTTGCCAATACCCAGCCCTATTAGGCACCCATCACCCTGTCTCTGAATCTGTAGTGGCAATACAAAGCATGAGCCCGGCAAGCACAAGCAAAATAAGGATTGGTCAGTTTCACACTACTAAAGGATGTTTTGATGAGTAAAATGCAAAGGATCTGGATCAATTTCTTACCAGGACCTTAGTCCGGCAGGTTCATTTTCCCCTGTGGGGCGCTGTTTTCACAGACAATTAAACAAATCCTAATAGCCACAGTGGGACAAGACAGCATTTTTGTCTCTGAAATGGCACTTACTTGAGAAAAGGTGATGGGTGGGGGTATTGTGTTGGTGGCTGAGCTGGTAAGTGGGGAAGAGAGATCTCCACTCTGCCATGAGTGATGTTTTGAGGGGGCCTTTTCAGCATCCATTACAGCTGACAGAATGGAAAGGCCTCAGATACCATCACGCCGTTCAAACAGGAAGCGAAATATTTTCTCTTGTCAAGTGATCTTACATTTAAATACACAGCGTTAGTCAACTTGTGCTTCGCCTTCGTCTGTATTTCAATCGTCACGCCTACTGTATTTCCCTTTCATACGGTCCTCCATGCTGTATGTAGTGCCAGCAGAAAGCTCCATAATCTGACCATCTCAACGGGCATTATCTTCCCCGTCCGGAAGGCAGGTGCCTTAATTTTCCAGTAACCGGCAGTTATTACTAAATAGATCTTCTTAAAATGGAGTAGGTAATGGCCCATAGTGCTTTGGGTGCTCATATAAGCTGTCAATTAGAACCTAATGTGATTTACACCGCTGGAAAAAGAGAATGGTGCTACACAAGAGAGTGAGGCTAAATATGGAGGCAGGAAAGTGCTGGTATTTGGGTGGCTATGAATGAGATTGTGTATGCAGTATTGTGTATGTGTGTGTGTGTGTGTCTGTGTGTGCCTGCGTGCATATATGACATTTAAGCCGGAACTAATTAATAAAGGAGTTTAAAGCGGGGATAAAATACTTCTCTGCATAATCTATGAGAAAGCGGATGCAAGACGCGTAAAATACTGTGGTGGGATTCAGGAAGCGTTCCTCGTCACAGCTCATACGTGACATTCGCTGGAGCGTTGCCTAAACCATTATGGAGGCAAACATTCCACGGCTAAACCACAGATTTCCACAAGATGCTTGATTTTTTTAATCACTTTCTAAGCACTGGCAAGAAGCAGAGATCAAATAGGACAACATGAAATGTTCTTGATATAAAGCGTTGGTTTCTCAGCATCCTATATACTACTAGAATGTTTTGACGTTCCTGTGTGTTTTATTGTTTGACAGGATATTGATATGCCATTTTCGGTGCAGATATTATTTGTGAGATGTTTTTGGAGCATCACACTGGGTCTTGTACACATTTGTACAAGCAAATTCTCCTGTGCAAGGTCACTTCCACCTCCAGGTTTCATATTTAGAGGTCACCTTAATCTACAGAAGGTGGCCTTTTTCTCTCTCCCTTATAATCCTTCATACATTAACTAGAATCTTCTCACTAGCCGATAATCCATGGGTCAATAAGGTTTTTTATGTTGAGATGCTCAAGTTGAACTAAATTTAAGTTTGGGAAAATAGGGAACATCACATCATAAGGTAATGCGGTAAAAATATATACCTTACACACCTACATGCATTAGAAATGTGATCAAATAAGTGTTGTTGTCAATAAAATATATGTATTTCAAATCTAACTGCAGATGATACAACAGGTTTTTCTCACCAAATCAAATATTTATAAACACAGTAATACTGAGTGCAATTTAGGTTTTGAATACTTATTTTATAAGTTATTATTATTATATTTATTAGTTCATGGTAGTCTCCTATAGTGCCTAGTGTTTCCACTTTTATAACCTCATAGGCTGCGGTGCGTTGAGTTGCCAGAATTTTCCAAGAATTTGTTCATTACTTGTCCATCCCATCATCACAAACAGGGAATCAGGCAACGATTAGTCTCCCCTGAGCTAGACATGAAGGACGATCCACCAGGCTTGTCCTCATTAACTCTCCATTAGCTGGGATGTAATGGATTTTTAATGATGAGGGAGACACAAAAACACAAGTGAAGACATGCCCAGCTTGACCCCCAAATCTATGGAGACATGCCAATCCTCACCCCCAAATCCACATTCCCTTCAGAGGTTTCCACTGGTGTTCCACTTCTATCAACTGGGAATGTATTTGGGAATGTAATTTGTTTACCAAAAAAGCCTAGTTAAAATACAATTGGTTCATTTTCAGAAGCATCCCAAATGCAGATTATTTGAAAAACAATTAATAAGCAAGTCATTATTGAAAGTCATCTGATGGAATATCATCTCCATTCACTCTCATTAACAGTACTTTTTTCACTTTATGCAGATGAGAGAATTGTATTCTCTGATGTGGACATAAGTGTTGAGAACCAGAGGCAATCAGCTTTTTTGGGGGAAGCATTTTGAGTTCCCCAACTGTGAAAACCCCCATTAAACAAGTCAGAAACACTGAGTCACAAACACCATTAGGATGTTTTGTTTGCAACATTACAGTCTTTGCAATGAGGCTGGGGATTTGAAACAGAGAAGTCAGAGAGGGGGCTAAGCAAAGTTTTCTTTTGAATATTAACTTACAGAATTTGATGAATGGACAGGAATGATGTATTATCCAAGTAAACAACTAAAATGATTTCAAAATGGTATACTAAATTGTTTTTATAAAATGTTTAAAACAATTGTTTTATAAAATGTTAGCTAACATTTGCGGCACAACCAACAGGCTAACTTTACCTTACCTTTCATAACAAGAATTTGTCCCTTGAGAATTGAAAACAAGAATTGATCAGTGTCATCGAATCCAATAAAGTCAATGAGGATTGAAGTCCACCGTATTTAAGCCTTTAATGTCTTTAATACTGACAGTATCCTTCAGGCCGTACTCCACAAAGTGAACATAAGCATACCTTTTGGGATAACTGCGGTGAAAAGCTTATCTCACAGTTTTGCGCTTATTTGAAGCCAATCACGTCGCAGGTTTTATTCAATCCCGCCACAGAAGAGGAAAGCGCCATGGGATACAGCTCTTGCAGCAAGCAAAAGTGGACCGGTGGGGGAAAAAATATAGCTTAAAGAAAACTGAAAAAGAATATAAGAATACACAATAAAGAAGGGCAGAAGAGGTACAAGAAGGACGAAACAAAAACTGACAAATAAGGGACCAGACCAGCATGGCCGTGATGGTCTGCAACCATCTGACCAGTTAAACCAACATGACCAACTTGGCTGCCCATCTCTCAACCAGCTACACAACACTGGTCTACCAGCTGATCACCAGCTAAACCAGCTTGAGCAAGCTGGTCCACCAGGTTAATCCAAGCAAGACCAGCTAATGACCCGCTAAAATTTGAAGCTGGTTCTAGCTGGATTCTCCAGCACTCGCTAAACTTCACTTAATGTTAAATTTAAAGATACATTGAACTTCTGTTAAATCCTCAACTCTCTAGATTCCTTCCCTCAGTATTAAGTCCTCACACTGTCCTTACAAGTATTCATTGTTTGCAGACTGAAAACCAGAATCATTTTTTTCATCCTTCCGTTCTTCCATCTTTTCGGCTTTTACTGTCTCTACTGTATGTATTCTTAAATTACATCCGTTACCAGAATCATATTGTTTGAGATATTATTATTATGGGTTCAAAATTATACTATACCTCAAATGAAAATAATTAGAGAATACATATCTACCAGTAGAGATGGAGATTGCAGACATCTACAACAAATGAGGGGTTAATTCCAAGCGGCAACCTCCGGTGCTGAAAAATCAATCCAACGTAGAAGTGCTAAAATCTGCAGAACCTGCAGTTCCCTTAATGGCCACTTGTGGCTGGCTTCAAAAGCGAGTCAATCCCCATAGACCCCCATGTTAAAATGTCCAACTTTACAGCAGAAATAAACATGTTTACAGCCTGGTACAAAAAACGGTATTGGTCTCTAGAGCTAGTTTCCCCGTTCATGACAACTGTCAGGGGGTGAATTCATTTATAACTCATCAGTTGAAATGATATTAAGCGGTTAATTTATCCATCCATTATACATAGCCAGGAGTTAGGCGGGAGTCTGACAAGCCAAGATGGCGACGGCCCGAGCCAGCACACTTGGAGCTCCAAACCTGTTCTTCAGGAAATCTATGGGTGACGTCACGGAGGGTTTGTCCACTTCTTTATACGGTCTAGGGTTAATTCATGGCAAACATCAGCATGAGGACTTAATATTCAGGGAGGGAAGCTACAAAGTCAAAGGTTTAACAAAAGTTCAATATTGCTTTAATGCTTTGTTTCTTTGGGGTGTTCAACCTCATTTACCCACCCTCCACCAATTAATGAACACGGCCGTTTAATCTATTTGACATCTATTAATTCAGAGCATTTGATTTAGAAGAATTCAGACGTCCTGCTTAATAGCTGCCTGCAAAAGGTCAGCTTTAATTAATGTTTGGATCTACAATGTGAATGTAATTATCAAAGACTTTTTTCCTCAGCATACTAAATGTGAGGAAATGTCAGCAGGGATTATGTAGCGGATGTGGACAATAGGAAATTCTTATTTGTTGAAATTATATATACAGCCAAGGAAAAAAATTACGAGACCACTGCATATTCTTGTAAATATAATAATATAAATATAAATATCAAAATTTTTAAAAATTATATTTAAAATAATTGTTAAAAATATAAATACTGTATAAATATAAATATATTAAATATGACTGTAATTGTGTATAGATATTATATTTTTTTAAATGGGCAGTGGTGGGCATTTTTTCCATGGCTGTATATTGAAGAAATTATAGAAAAGTGTACAATTTCTCACGTTGACTACAAAAACGCGTGTCATTTATTTATCATAGAGAACCAGAATAAACATGACGCTGCCCATGACAACCTCAAACGCGGAGCCCCTGGTTACCTAGAAAGCACTCTTTCTTAAAGGGACCATGTCATCCTAACACAAAATGGCATATAATGTAGCTGCGTGTATAGAACATACACTAACCACCGCCTATGGTGACTTATGTCCATAGAGTCCACTACAATATATATATTTTCAAACATATCCAATACTGCTTTTAACCATTAAACAAAGACACGTAAATTTTGCATCCATAGTTCTACTGTACTGTTTAAATGCATTTCAAATAAGAAAAATACTAGACAAGAAGATCATCTTTACTACAAGTAAATTAAATTTCTTTTTTTTTTAATCAGGCAACAATAGTTCATGTTAAAGCGTGAAAGCTAATCAGTGAGAGAAGTCAATCACAATTACCTCTAGTGGAAAATAAAAACGATTACCTCTAAATTGATTTCCACCTAAATTGAATGTTATTGTAGAGCAAGGTCAATCATCCAGAGCGATCTTCTTGGCCACCGCTTCACTATACTAGACACACAATTTGTATAGGAGGAAGTAGTCATTATTACATGCGGCATTAACCAATCCAAATAAAAAATGCATATTTATGTTTTTGGAATGAAGTGAACAATCTAATCTAACCTAATCTAATTCTCAATAGGCACAGCAATGGGGACATCACACGCACACGCACACACCTCCACAACATCTAATGACAAAGAAAACAAAGTGGAAGTCCACCCTTTCATGTTGGCATTTGAAACAGGGGTCATTATTTAGCAGCCCTGCCCCAAAACAGCTCTAAATGCACCGGGAATAACAAAGCAGCTTTATTTTATTTTATTTTATTCATTTTTGTGGGTGTATGGGCGTGCCTGCGTATGCACACACACTTTCCGGCTTTCATTATGCCTGTAGAGCAGTCACGTTCCTGGACAGTCACGGCAGGCTGCAGCCATTGTAGTCAAAACCTTTGAAGTGAGAGCACGGGAGGTAGCAAGCTCTTTTCCAGATGAAAGGCTTAAGATAATTGGAACAGGTACGCGGATGAGGTTGAAAGAACAAGAAGAGAAATGATTATAAACTGAAACTGAAAGTCAAACACATGATGCGAAAGGGAAAGAGGGTAAATAAAAGAAGAGACGGAAAAATAGTCCAACAACTAAAGAGGAAGAGTGCATTTGTGCAGGACGTCTCACCTGTATTGTTCATATACACTGTGAACAATGTTCATACACGAACAAGCCAACTGTCAACTCCAACAGTTTAACCAACAACAGCCAATGAGTTATACTGGCCGGCGACCCAGCATGACGCAGAATAGTCAAATCGTGTGACAGTACTATTTTCTTATGCGTGCCTCGTTTTCTAGCACAGAAAGCAGTACATTCATTAAAGGGACATTCCTCTTTTAATGTCCCTAATTACACTTGTGGTTGCAACCCAAAAAAACGACGCTATGGACAAAGGCATCTGCTAAATGGCTGAAATGGAGCGGGTGTGATTTCAGTGGGCTCCCAGTAAATGTGCCAGCTGGCCACAGTGATTGACTGACTCAGCTGTGTGTTTTCACATTGATCGGCCTCCGCTGTGTTTCTTGTTTCCACAAGTAAACAAGCCAGCTTTACAGACAAACGGACAGTTAGCTCCTTTTTCCACCATTACCTGTATGGGATTCACTCTGTTCTTTCTCTCCTCGGGCGGCTGCACTTGTCTGAAGTTCGACACTGCAGAAAACCCCCCGAGGGAATAATCTTTCTGCTCTAAGCTCTCACCTCCCCTCACAGCTTCAATAAATATATTTTTTCACCCAAGATCTGTCTGGCGTTTTAGTGGCCAAGTGAAAAAGTTGCCAGAATACCCCAGCGCACACCTGCACACCCACGCACACTCACCCGTACACACACACGCACACCTGCACACCCACGCACACACCCGTACACACACACGCACCCTGCTTACACATAAAACTTTGTAAAGAGGGATGAGTGGCTTGTGAAAGCACAGCTTTTCTTTATTGCCTTGCCACACATCTGTTGTAAAATCCTGTCAGACGTATTATAAGAACTGCTCTCTGAGGTAACAGAGGCTGGGAGGAGCAGGCTGGCTAAATTGGGGGGGCTTGCGACAGTACAGATAGTTAGAAGTAAAATATTGTTTATTAAAGCCAGGGGCATTGCACACGAGCACGGCAATTGTGGGTAATTGTTGGGTACCGATATCCCACGAACAGTGCTACTTAACCGTTGGCAGCTCAATGTGAAATAAATAATAATATATAAAAGCAGTTTACAACGTAAAAGCAACGTTACAATGTAAAACAATCACAGATGAGGTAATGTAGATGCAGCTTTTGAAAATGTGATATGCGGTTATGCATCTGAAGTGTATTTCTTTACACAGTAGGCAGAGCCGTGTAGGCAGGGGTTTAAAAACGAGGATATCCAGTAAACCACGGCAGAGGTACAAAAGGGCAAGGCAAAAATCATAGTTAACAGTAGCAGAGTGAAACACACGAGAGGCTAACACGTAGAACCACTAAGAGGTGAGGGCACAAGGGAAACACAACAACTAAGCAAAGAACTAATAGATAGAGCTAAGCGACACACAGGGTATAGCAGAAAAAAACAGGTGCAACCAGGTGCAACCTGATCAAGGGTGACATGGAAGAATTGCAGGGCTGCAGTCGAATTGTGAAAAGAATGACATTATATGTCCTTTCCTAACCACTTTTCTTTGACCTTGATGGAAAACATGAGGTCAAGGAAAGATCTGAAGGAGAATTCATAAGAACATCAGACAACCGTGGTGCTAACTGAATCCGACTGCACTCACACTAGCCTACGTGATTATGCAACAGCGGGTGTTATTGACGTGTCTGCCGCGGTGAAACTACAATGTTCCGAAGGTGGACTGCTAAAAAGCGCATCTTGGATACTTCACCCCGTGTGTTCTTACTGTGTTGTTTCATGTAGGCTACATAAATGTGGGCAACCCGGTGAAAAATATTACTTCATTGGCGCTTGACACAGACCAACGAATCGCCAATGAAATTCGTTGAGGACTATTTTTGTCGTCGATCAGCTGTTGCAGCCCAAACAAACTGGCATTATTCAATGCTCACGACTGGTCGCAGCTACCTACACACTTTTCACCGTTGAAACATTCTGTTCTTAAGCCTGTGTATTTGATGAACTAGTGGCGTCAGCTCAGTTGGCGCTGGATTCAAATGACAGATCACAACCTGACCTTGGTCATGCGTGCACGATGTGTGCGCACGTGACCGGCACACAGCGCTGCGTGTCAGGTTCCAGGATGACATGGAAGTCACATCACATTTTTCCACCGATTTGCCAGCGTCTCCGTGGACCGGGGGAGTCTAATTAGGCGGGAGCGCCGAGCAGATGAGATGTGTAAAGGTGAAATTAAAAGGGGGAGTAGATGGAGGTGTGTGTGTGTGGTAATGAGGACAATGTGATGGGGGGGGATTCAGGAAGTCAATGCCCCAAGGTCGTGAAGCAGCAGTAGAAGTAGGGTGTTTAGTCAGTCAGACTCCTTCTGGGTTGTCACCGTGTAGTCTCACACTTATTTGAGTGGAGCTATTTTGCTCACAGTTTACACTTACACTATTACTCTTTTTCATAACGCACACAGAGCTCCGAGTTAAAGCTGCTCCAGGCAGGATGTGAGAGTTTCAACGAGAGCTGGCTACAAAAGAACCAAAGAGAGCTTTTGAAAATCAACAACTCAGAGACAATTACAACAATTACAATGAGGTCATTTAGCAGACGCGTTTATCCAGAGCGACTTACAATGACATGGTGCTATTACATGGAGCAGATAGGGGTTAGGCATCTTGCTCAAGGATGCTTACAGGTAGGCCACCTCTGGGGCTTGAACCCATGACCTTCCGGCTGGGAGTCCAACACCCAGACCACTAGACTATCCTGCCCCCTACTGGCTGGGAGTCCAACACCTACACCACTAGACTAGACCCACCCACTCCTCCTCTGCTCCCTCACTCTGGAGCCCGCTGGTCTGCCATTGGCAAACCTGTTCCATTGACAAACGCATTCATGTGAATGACAGCAAAGGTAGATTCCCTGGACCAATCAGGGAAAAGAGGCCCTGAATGGTTAGTATTTTTTCGGGCAACGTCAAAAATTTAAATGGGTTTATACAGAGGCAGGGACTGTGAACCAGAACAGATGTTCTCACAGAGCATTTCACTCACTGACAGCTGACGGACGTCTATGGCATTTAAATTGCACAAAATGTATATATACTACCTACTGCACCTTTACACTAGTGCCAGACAACATTTTAATACTCCTAAACATTGATTGACATGCAGAAGGTCCACCTTCCCCTCCCTTTGAGCTCTTGTGATTGGTTAGGACGACGTGGCTCACTGAGAAACTGAGATGGAATATCTCTGAAGTGCTGCTAGACTGGTTGAGGTGGAAATCAACCAGTATACAAGTTTTACCTATGATATGTGTTTTACCTATGAAATGTGTTACATGGCATCACAAATATAAATGGCGTGCCTCCTATTATTTGTAGAGAGACGTTAGAGATAGCGGGAGCCGGGAAGGTAAAGGCAAGGTCAGACTTTCCGTGCGTAGGACCACTTGTTCGAAGATAGCTATTGCACAAAGACGTAGATGAAAAGGCACTTTGCGTGGGATGAGTGGGTTTCTATTGTTTACTTGATGTGCTTTCTGGGACCACTCTGGAGAGCTATATACAATGTATAACTAACCTTCACCAACGACCTTGACGGACAGGAGACGGCCTAAACCAGGCTGAGGAGGAGAGAACCCTCCCCTCCGGAGGTTTTGTTTTAAAACCCTGTGCCAACTGGGCTGAGTTGCGCATCTGATCAGAAAATTTTGCTTCTGACTGCATGTGCCTGTATTGCGCCACGTTGATTAAACTTGACCAAAAGACAGCCTGTAGTTCGAGCCTTTATTAAAAAAATGTTCACTGCACTGGTCAATGAGACTTAGTAGCCTATGAGTCAACGTGTCCACAACACAATGCATTTTGCTCCTAACAAAAATATCTAGAATATAGCTTTAGCTTTTATTTAGCTATATTTAGATGAATAGACAATTTACGCTGCAGAGGAGGAGAGGGAAGCTTACGCATACAGAAATTCCCCATGGGAATTGTTTAGTGTAACTACAATAGTGTATTGTGGGCCAAATATATCTGCAAATGCATAGAGAGAGGCTGAGTATGTGTGTAGATAGAGTTGGTAAAGGTGTGGGCTGTAGAGAGGCAACGATACAGTAGCCGAGACAAAAAACAGTTTGAAAGTAGTAAATAATAATAATAATGATAATAAAAAAACAGCCTGTTCAAGACAGTCGTATTTATATGGCTTTGGAAGAGAGCAGTAATTGGAATGATGAAAGACATCAGCAAGTAGATCTGCAAAATAATTATTGCTGTCTTTTTGTGTCTTATGCGGATATGTGCGTTTGAACTTAAGTATTTGTTAAAGAGAGTGAGTAGGCAGGTGTAATTGCTTTCCGGAGGCGTATGCGTGCTGTGTGGGTGTGTGTCCAGATAATGTAATTCTGCTGCATAAAATGCTGCCATGTTTGTGCCATCAGAGGTTTGTGGACAGAGATGGATCATACACACTACAATTGGGCGTATCCAGTTCTATGCGTACTTTGCACTTTCACTGGGCACGTCTGTTTGTGTGTATATCTGATGTGACAACAGGATGTCAGTCAGAATGAATACGTAATTAACAGAACAATCTGTTATTCGTTTACCTTTCCGCACTGAAAGGTATACTTTTATATAATTTTTAACTCGATGTAGCCCACATTTTATGATATGCGTATAAATGCTGGGGCGTCATGCAAGCCAAAATTCTGGGGTGGCACAATTTTTTGTAATTTACAACGGTGTCTCTGGCACAGAAAGACTGCTAGGGCACAATAAACTCTGTTTGGGCTGCATTCGACTTCTACTATTTGCTTTTAGTTCCAGATTGCGTCTGTGGGGTGAGCAGAAGTCTGCCCCCAAACAGCTCCAAAAGTATCAAAAGTTCCTACTGGTTGCTGCTCTGCTCTACAGTCTGTCTGTCTTTGCGGTCCACATTACACATCATTACCTGAATTATTAGTTATCAGTTATTATAACTGTTTTGGGTGCGTGCGACACGCGATCACAACTCACGACCAGCTAGAGAACCAGAAGGCTAAACAGCGGAAATTTCGGGGATGGCTAACTTTAGCTGGTACTTGCCAACTATCTTGCAAACTATGCCTATATTTCTCAAATGCAATTAAGCGTGTATAACTACTTGCATGTACGTGTGTCCTAACATTACTCTTTATTGCGTCTCCATACAATATGCAAAATATGCAAGATCTGCAAGTTTAGCTAACACTAGCCAAGAGTAAACCGCTTACCCTTGACCTATCCCTTTGAGCTTTTGTGATTGGTTAAAAGGGCGAGCCTCTGCTGCTAGACTGTCCAAGGAGTCTCAACCAGTTGCCTATGAGCCTATCAACGTATCCACATGAAGATGTTTTTGGAGCAAATTTAGGAACTAAAATATCTTGCAGTGTAAAGTGTACACTGTCTATCTGTGGGTTTAACCCAGACTCTTTCAACACAGAGTCTCCGGAAACATCTCACCTGCTCTCAGCTTCTCTCACCACTTCCTATGTCATGGTCTGCTACTATTAGCTCTCAGATCTTTTGTACGACTCCCTGACACTTTCATTTCAGACCCTGTTTTTCTTTGCTCATCATTCATTTCTTTGACAGAAGTGGTGTGATATGAGCTGGACGAGGTGCAGGCCATGCTTTAAGGGAACAAATAATAAAAGGTGACTGGTGTAAGCCGCCCCCATAAGCTTTGTTTTCTCATCCGTCCACCCCAACAGCCACAGCCATCATCTCAACAGAAGTAGAAGTACGGGCTGACCCAAACGTAGCAGATGTGACAGTTAAACTCCTTAGTTGTTGGCCAAGGCAGTATCCGTTCATTAGAGTCAGAACCAGTTGTACATTATTTGATAGAGAACTTAAACTATGTATGTATTCGCGGCCCAAATGTATGGCAGACAACACTAAATTAAGACAAAATTTCACAGGAGGAAATTATACTGAATGAAACTGTTCCCCTGACGGCATCAAACTAGAATCATACAGTATGTCTACAGTACCTGTATGATAAACCGTCATCCTCTCTATTAAGTCTATTAGATATGATGGACTTTACTATTGTTGAATTGCACTGGGACAACTGCTGAAGGCAGACGTGGAAACGTGGATTTAAAGCGTACTTTAATTCTTAACCACAAACTTAAATAAGTGGGGCTAATCCCCCACAGGTGCGCAGCCGGGACGGGAGGCACGGAAAGTGCAAGGGCCTGTACACGGCAATCGTGACAGATTGCATTTGTTTATTTTTCCCTCAGTATCATTTCGATAAGAGAAGATTCATAAAAAACATAAATCCCATGCTCCAAATAATGTTTCAATTGCCAACATTATGGTATTTTTCTTGTTCAAAACCAATATTGATTTAATATTCACTTGATGTCAGATCATCACTCTGCCCATCCCTCACTGACCCTATAGCCGAGACTCTCACATATGCATTTGTACCAAACCTGGGAACACATAACCCCTACACTGCACCACCTTTATTGGCACCCTGCTAAGTTCCGAATTTACTGTAAGATTTCTGCTTCTCACCCACAAGGCCCTCCATGGCCTTGCCCCATCATACCTCTCCAACCTCCGCCACACTCACACTCCTTCCCGTAGACTCCGCTCCACCAACATTGGGCTTCTCACCATCCCAAAAACCAGACCGGGCCTTCAGAATTGCTGCCTCCAAGCTCTGGAACTCCCTACCGCCAGCAACCCGCAACTCAGACTCTACCCCCTTCAAACACACACTCAAAACGGACTAGTTCTGGCTGGCTTTCCCCCTAGCGTATTCTCTATATATTTTTATGATTCTTAGTTACGACACAATTTAATAGTCTATTTGTTCTTATTGCTGTTCTATTTTATTCTACTTAGTAGTATTGTTACACGTTTTATTTGATTTCCTTTTTAAATTGTTATTACTGTACAGTGTCATTGGGTTTTCTTGAAAGGCGTTTTTAAATCCAATGTACAGTATTATTATTATCATAATCCGAAAAAGGCAAGTGGGAGCCTTCCAACTTCTTTCACTTCCCCCCTAATGCACAGTATTCAGAACTGTATTTTTCCATAATCAAATGTAACAGATTATAGCTAAACTATGCCCCAAAACATTTCCTTTGAAAAGCATTTCATGTACACCCCCAACTGCAAGATATTTAATTAGTAAAAGCCGTCTGTGCGTAGCCTCACTGATGTTTGTGGTGGATATACCCAATATTAATTTCCAGAAGCTAAAGAATGAGGTTCATAACAAGTGAACTGAGAACAGAACAGAGACATCCAGGGTCTCTCAGACAGAACGGGGCCTGGTTGTGCCTCGTATTGTATTGCATGGAGGGGGGGGGGAAGAAGAGGTAGAAAGAGTGGTTCTTTGCGGATGTGCATCCAATAAGAGTGTTCCCCACAGACAGGAGGCTATGGAGACGGACCTTGGACTGCACACAGCAGTGCCATAATAGATGGAGATAGATTAGCGCTGCTTTCTGACCGTCTTAGGGTAGCAGAAAACAGAAGGGAGAAGCACCAATGCTCCCACAGTGAAAACACATTATTCCACCCTGCCAAGGTCCCCAGATAAAAGGTTCAGCGCTTTTGTTGGCTGGTTATCAAAACCAAGGCACAGCAGTTTCTCTGTGTTCTGTCTCTGTCTCTTGGGGGCCCCCCCCCCCCCCCCCCACCCCAGTCCCTGTACATCGTTTTTTTTTTGTCACCGGCTGACACCGTTGCCGCTGCAGCACTCCTTTTTATAACCGCGCTCCCTCACTCTTTATTTGTCTCTCTCTCTCCCAGGTACCAGAGAACTTTTAGGAGAGATGGATGGGATTGACGTGTTACTGCAGCAGCTCTCTGTGAGTCCTACGCTCATCTAACATTTAAGTTTGAAAAAAAAGTGCAGTGGTCTCTTTATTTTTTCCATTTTTTCCATTTTTACATGTATGCACATTATGTTAAAGATAAAACTAGGTTGAGACCCCTCGGAAAGTCTGACCACCATTTTGAGAATCACTGCATTACAAAATACTTCTTCCCTCCTTCTGTTGTCAGGTGTTCAAGCGTCACAACCCAGCCACAGCGGAGGAGCAGGAGATGATGGAGAACCTGTTTGATGCTCTGTGTTCATGCCTCATGCTGCCGGCCAATCGTGACCGCTTCCTCAGAGGGGAGGGGCTACAGCTCATGAATCTCATGCTCAGGTGAACTCTTAATATGGTAACACAATGCCCCCCAATGTCTTTGTTTCAAACTATCTTATACTGCCAAGTAGTGTTGTCACGATGCAAAAAGAAAACTCTCAAATGTCATTATTGTGCTTTATTTTAAACCTGGACAACATTTTCAGTCAAAACACTTTGACATTTTATAGCATTTCTCATTGGATTATTGTAGTCATAACTTAGTGTTTAGCTTTTACCTGGTATGCAGTAATGTGATGTCCTCCTTAAGTTTGTGATTTCTTTGTTAGTTAAGGTTAGGGCTATATTTGTAACCAGATATCACTTATAATAACAGCGTATTATGAGACTAATCTCCTATGTGTAGGTCTGCATTGAGCGCATTTTCTAGTAAAATAAATATTTATTGACAAAAATACAGGCTACTTGCCATGATTACCATTACCAGTACTGATTTAGTATAAATTCATAATTTATAACTGGTGTCTTTTGATCTGTATAAGTTTGAACGCCTGATTTTTATCAGCTTGCACGTTGTGGTAAAGTTAACATTGCCAGTGTGAACCATTCTTGGTGATACTAGTTGATACTGCAATATTCCAGATGTGGCCCTAATTGCAATAGCAAATTGCAATTTACTTGACATTTTGAATCAAGTAAAAATTTTCCAAGCACCTTTTCATTACATCATTCACCCCACCCCTCTGATAGACATCTCTGTAATGTGGCGTGAATTATCAATGACTTATTATGTTATTTTGAGCCCAGAGAGAAAAAGATGTCTCGAACCAGTGCGCTGAAGGTCCTGGACCACGGCATGATCGGACCAGAGGGAAGTGATAATGGCCATAAGTTTGTAGACATCCTGGGCCTAAGAACGATCTTTCCGCTTTTTATGAAGACACCCAAGAAGATGAAGAAAGTGGGTGTGTCGGACAAAGAGCATGAAGGTGAGTCCAACAGTTAGTTTCTCAATAGCAATATGCTACTTAATATGCCTATTGGGGACCAACACGATTAACTCGTAAACCAATACGTCAAGCGTATTGGTGTGTGTGTGTTTGAAGTCCGACTGGAGAATCACTATGGGCATTTTATGCTAGGCCCAGCTGGGGTTAAAATGCTACGGGCTGTGTCATACGATGTTGATTGCATTACTTAGATTTTATTTAGTAGTGTATTTTAGTGTATGTTTTTACTAGTCTACATAGGCCTAACTATTCATAGAATCACAATTTGTATTGATGTGCAAATTTTATGTTGATATAACATACATTTAGCTAACTTGGCTGCACTCAGCTGACTTCTTCAGTTAATGTTATTGTTTTTGAGCGTTTCGGTTTGCCTAATCTTATATTGAGCCATATATTTAATGCATGTTTATTAAAAGGACTTTTGAGTGGGACCGCCTAATTGAAATTGGCTCTTAAGTATAACAATAGCATAGATTATTAATAATGAAACCACTTCATTATTAAGTCATTAAGATGCAGAAACCTCATTTATTTTGCTTGCTTACCTTCCTCATTAAAGCAAGAACAAATGTCGATGCCTTTTGAAATCCTTACTGACTTTAAGACAAGCTTATTGGCAATGGAATGTAAGACTGTATTAGGATACACAATGCCAAAAAGAATATGAATGCGGAACAATTGAAAGCAAGCAGTATTCTCTGTTCTGAACTGCTGTTCACCTTATGTTTGTATCGGTGTACTTCGGCTGCCATTACGAGTGAAATGAGATCGCAAGAAAGAAACGGGTGCTATATTCAGTTGGCTATATTTAGGTGGCTAATGATGCAAGCCAGTAGGAGAAAATAGAAGCCAATAACCAATTTACATAACATAGCTACAGCTATGTCAGCAATAGATGGTACAGCTATTTTCTCTCTTTTTTATATTAATTTACATTTTCAACTTCATTTTCTTACCACACCATTTCTATAGGTGTCCTAACTATGCATTGATTGTAAAGGCATGCCTTCACTAAGGGAGTCCTAGAAAAAGACTAGATTAATTCCTGTGGCTTTTTCACGGAATTTAAATTTGTCAAACAAGCACAAAATGAAACATGTCGTTCATGTGTTCTTCCTCTGAAGAGCCCAACTCCTCACACCGACCTAGAGATCAGTCACATTTTAATTGACACGAGTTTGACGGTAATCTGTGTTCATTAAGTCTAATTCTTTCATTAGTGCATTTCAGAGGGAGAGATTTGCTGGTAAATCCCTGTGTAAAGATGCAGTTTGTTTCTTCATGGGCTTTGTTCATACTCTCCTCCACTGATACTCACATATCTTATGCGATGAGCAGTTATCCTGTGACGCATGTGAAGGGCTTCATTACAATAACCTACACGTCCTGTATTCTGAAAAGACATTAGAATTGTGAAATGAAACAAGAATGTTTGCTTTTTGTTTTTATTCATTTATTTTTTCTCGAATAAATTAAGATGAGCTAGTATTTGATTATATAAACCCTCATGGGCAATACCTACAAAGTTCATTGAATTTGCATTAAGGTGTTATGTTTCAATACCAAAAATTATTTTCTTCTGAGAATCCAAGTCACCAATTCATCTAGAGTGTAGATTGGCAAGTAAGAGTTCGCATAGGCAATGTTTTGGGGAAAAACAAAGGAATTGACTAGTAATGGCATTCATCATATATTGGAATATCTAATGATTTCAATTGCAATAATCCAGAGAGAGCAATGCTGTGGTTGGTTATTGTGCAGTGTGTTGTGTTTTGAGACTCCACAGGGCACGGTTTGTCCAGGCCTGTCTAAAGCGCCCTGCCATTCAGAATCACTCTCCTCTTCCCGCGGCTGTCAATCAGTGAAAGCCGACCAATTATGTTGATGTTGGTCCGGTTCACTCCGTGTAGTGGATCCCTTGGGACACAGGTGGTTATGAAGTAGAGGATAATTAGCTAGCTAGCTAAGGCAGTGCCCCACTCCTATTGTGTTGCCACACATCAGGTGGGTTGTCCTTCTACGTAAAGAATATGGGAATCCTATCTTTTGAACATGCAAGCTGCATAACACACAGGTTGTCATTGCACGAAGAAGGGTTACCTATAATCACGAAAGCTGTTGATGGCACCGGTCCTGTAGTTCTTCATAGACAATGGTGGTATTTCTACCCGTGGTAACGTGGAACTACTTTCAGTAGATAGCATATAGCCAAATGCATTTGGATGCAAATTTCACACACTTTATCAGAGTGTACACAGTGTACTTTTTGTGTGCGCTCTTATGTGGCACGTGTACATACCCATAAGTGTGTAAGAGGTACAGGGACCCGTCATTTCACAGCTCTGCCCCCCCAGTGGCCAATAAATACACCTCTCCCTTTAAATCACTGTGTAACACGTTTTCGCATCAGTTTTACTAGCAATGTTTTACTAGAAATGTAGCAACATAAATTCTGTATATCATTTGGTTTTATATGGCTTTTTAAATGCATTGAGGATTGAAATGCACTGTTGTGCATCCAAATAAAGTATTGATGGGACACCTGCACACAGAAGGATGAGGATGCTGTTCTGTTCAGCGGTACACTCTATCTTGTTCTCAAAATGTCAACACGCTCCCCCCCTCGCAGACGAGAGGCTGCTGGTAAAGTTTTAACTCTTCGGAGAGAGCGCTTCACAGCCGGCAATCGATAGCCTTTCTCTGCTGGGTGTGGAGGTGCCAACACCAATTACAACTCGGGTCATGTTGATAAAGTAGCATCCTGGCAAAAACGGAACCCTCTGTGCAATTGTGGGCTGGAAATAAGGTTGTCTGCTTGCTGACATTAAAAAAGAGAACCTGGTAGGAGCACAAAACAATGCCCCCCCCTCTTGATTGACATCTCTCGACTCCCCCATGTCAGTTAATAACTGCTTAAGGTTGGTTCATGCGCAGCTGGCCAACAGCCAATTGTCAGCATAGGTCCTGCCTGCCTTTAACCTGAGAAGAGCCTTTTCAAGTCATAGCTGGCGCCTGTCAGTCTTTATGGTCCCTTCTTAAATATCCATCTGCAATGTTTGTGCATTTTGCTGTAACAGAAGGTTAATATTTGCCTGCCTTCCTCGATAACAACCCTGACTTGCCTTTAGACTTCTGATCTTAAAAGGCTTGTGAGTAATGATGCTTTGGGTCACTGGGAGGATACTGGCTGCAAACGAGAGCTCTTTTTAGCAGCAGAGATGCCATTGAGTCTGTTGTGCTTGTTGCTTAGCAACCACTATGGCTCGCTGAGAACGTATTGATTAATTGACCTCTTGATGAAACCCAATTTTTTTTATTTTTTGCTTTTTGCATTGTTCTTCCTCTCTCTTTCCTGCACATTGTCACATTGCCTTCCCTCCTGGGTGCAGTGTGTTGTGCATTCAATACTTCAGATAACCCAGGAGGACACCAGCCCTTTTAGTAATTGTGTCCTTTTTTGAGTCTTGAAAATATCCTGCGTGGCATGGCCGGTCCCATTGAGTGGCCCAGTTAACCTGCTTCATGTAGGTTAACTGGGCCACTCAGCTGGGACAAAGCAGCGTTTATTGTGAATTTTGCCAAATTAATTGCGTGCCTTTTTTCTTCTCAAGCATCTGCCTGGCTGAAACAGTCCCCCCGGCCGGCTCGACAGAGGTGTTTTATCACCGTGACGAGTTTGATTCAGCCACCACCCTATTAGCTCCGCCTATTTTCCGCTTGTCTTCAAACAAAAATCTATTTCTAAATTTCACGTCATTATTTTCCCCTCTTTGTTGCACTCGCGGTGTAGGAGCCATTAGCTGGTCACGTGATTCATTGAAACCTTGTTAGACGCTGCATGAAATGGGTCACTCTAGCGCTGTCCTTTTCATGTGCCTTCTCCATCCGTGCGCAGCATTTGTTCCACCAGCAGCATACCTGATGCAACTTAACAATGTATTGATTCGCCGGGGCAGGTGCAGAGATTGATTTGTAAAGTTCTGAAAAATACACAGAAGCGCCTCAAAGACGGGTCTGGTTAAGCTGTGCTTACAGTTTGACAGACGCATAATGGCATAATGGCGATTTTAAGTCCTTTTTTGTGAAGTTTATCCTTTGACTGTGTGATGTCGACGGGACGGTGATGGTTTGTCTAAAGTTTTTCCCTGTTCTCTGTAGAGCACGTCTGTTCCATCATCGCCTCCCTGCTGAGAAACCTCAAGTCCCAACAGAGGAGCCGGCTCCTCTCCAAGTTCACTGAAAACGACTGTGAGAAGGTCAGTTTCTCATCTCTCTTGCCTATTAGAACAGATTTATATTGCCTCTAGGAAGTGACCTTGTCTTTCTGTAGCCCCCTTGGTAATCCGTTAGCTCCTAACCTCCTGTCTGTCTGTGTGTCTTTCTTGTTTTCCTTCCTCCTATCTCTGTGTCTCATTCTCTCCATATGTGTGTGTGTGTGCGCATGTTTCCAGGTTGACCGGCTGATGGAGTTGCATTTTAAATACCTGGAGGCTGTTCAGCAGGCCGACAAGAGGATCGAGGGGGAGAAACACGTAAGTCTGTCAGTCTCTCTCTCTCTCCCCTCCATCTTTTCCCTCACAGTCCCATCATGCTGTCCTCTCCTGGCCGCTGTCCATCCACCTGCTCCATTTCACCTCTCCTTCAACCTTTCCATCACGCTTTCCCTCGCCATAGTGAAGCTCATCCCCCTCATGCGCTGTTCTGCCTGGACGCTACCGTAACAGACTGCAACGCTAGCTAGCGGACCGCCAAAGCCTCTGCGGGCTTCGAATGTATCACCTGACTTGGGATTCCTTATTAATAAGCTGCGTGTGTGGAAATGGGGGAGAAACTGCCCATAACGGCATTAAATATATACGTTAAAAGTTGCTTCTTAATTAGAGAGCTTAAGTCTGACATTGTTAGTTTCCCCTTGTTATTAGCAGTAATTTCAATGGTGCCTTCACATTTTAGGTGAAATTTACGCAGAAATTCAGAAAATTCAAATGATTGTAAATCAGATCTTCATCTCAATAATACAAATTCAAAACCTAATAGAACAAATAACACTCAAAACGGTATACGTTTTTTTATACATTCATACATGCATACATTCATTTTAAAGTTGTTCAATAAATAAATCAAAATATATCCTTTTTGTGTTATTTGTGTTGTTGGGTTCCCTTTTGGATCTTGGATGATTATCTCTCACCTTATGTCATATTCATGCACACGGCTCACAAACTATCTAGCACTAATTTACCGTGTCCTAGGATCTCTATAAATCTCACTTTTATTATTATTATTATTATTATTATTATTATTATTATTATTATTATTATTATGTTATTTCGCGAAGGTACATGCAATGTTAAAAATTCATGCAAAGTTGAATCAATTAATATTATTGCTAAAACAGTATGTAACTTCCTTTACAATGCAGTAACATTTCATTGTATTTGTGTTTTAACCAGGTGTTATTGCGGAGCAGACATTGTCTGTGGCAGAAATCATAACAAACGCTGAGCTCTCCCAAGAATAGAAAGAATAGATATAAAGTCGCATCCTTCTAGAAGAAATCTATATTGGCAAAAAGCCAAAAACAAAACACAATTATTCTACACAATCCATTTCCTTCTCTCTGCTGCTTAGCAGCCAGCCAGGCAGATATCACGATCTGCATTGTTTGTCGTGTATGCATGTCTGGGGAGATGTGGCTACAGCTGAACAACAGAACAGACCACATTATTTTAACCCTGGGCTCTATAGCTTTCTTACTGCAATAAGTCCACCCGCTGACGCCATGCAGTGTGATTGACAGTTAGGCTTTTATTGTTTCTCAAAAACATATTTCTAACAAAGGTGATTGGTATCTCTACTGGTAGTATGTATTCTCAAGTTAATTCAGTATGAAAAAAAAATACATTAGTTGCGGTGTTTGTGTTGTTGGGTGTGGTACGCAATCAAAGATAATGCTATTTTTGTTTAGATTGAATAACCAGTCCTGCTTTTTAGATCGCATCACCCCTAAAAGAAAATACAGCGATTAGAAGAACAGAGCCGGTCATTGCTGTAGGCCTACAGCAATTTCCCAAGCCTTAAATTGCACATTGAATCGAACTAACTCTGCAATCAACACCAATGGAACTAATGCACTGGGAAACATGCCAGAGCAAATATGGTGACATATTGGAGCTCTATTAAAAAAAAACATCATCATCCTTTGAGGATGAAGAACAGCCTCGTAACAAAGACAACATTACTGTACGAAGACACACCTAATCAGTCTGTTATTATTGCACGTTCGGTATAGTATTTGCGTTCTCGTATTATAACCCTTTCTCGCCAAAGAACGCGATGTGATTGTACACTTTTTGCATTAAGCTACTTTTACTTTTGAAAACATATTCCGGTGTTATGCACTTTTTCTACTTCCCGCCAAAATCTCACCGCTGCCAAACCAAAGTATAGCCATGTGATCATGTGATATTGCAAGTGACGTCAGCCAGCTGTATCCCTTTCCAGTCAGGAAAAGGATACAGATTGAGGCTGCTCCTCTGCTAGGAGAGGTCAGACGGGGGCTAATGTATTCTGGGGAGAACAGGTGACAGAACAGCAGCACACCGCCCTACATAGTGGAGGGAGGATAGAAGGGTAAAACAAGTAGGATCTTACAGGAGAGAGAGAGAGACAAGTGGGGGAAGCTAGAGCGAGGCGTTAAATCCTTATCATAAAGACGACAGGAGATAAATCCCTCAGTCGTGGCGGCGGGATCGCTAAGAAAGGCCCAGACAGCTTGACATTTTCTCTCTGTCCCTGTGCTCCTCATATCACCCCCAGAGAGTAGGAAGCATAACCCGGTGATAAAAATCGCGCCCGCGTCTGGCCCTCTCTTTGAAGCACACGGTTAACATTTCCTATTCAGACCCGTGCTGTGAAATAAGGATGCGAGAGACCAGGGCAATATAGCACTTTAGTCTGTACTTTGTAGCAGAACTAAAACCGCCAGGGCACAGGGTTCTGTTCCAAGTTTACATTTACATTTCCAGCATTTAGCTTTTATCCAAAGTGACTTGCAGTCAGTACATTTGTCTACAGTTGAACTGGTTAACCTGGTTAACCTGGTTAAGTATAGTTCAATGGGTTTGAACATGCACAATCTTTCCTTTTTAATGGGAAAGATTTTACACGTGCTCGGTAGCTCACAATGTTGTAGAGCCTTTTTTCTTAGCAAAAGAAGTCGGGACCCAGGCTTTAGCATTATAACTGGACTTGGTCTTGGGGCACCACACTGTGACTGCCCGCTGCTTAGTTCAGAGGGCTCAAATACAGAGGACAACGAGATCAATAGGGAGTGGAAGGACCCCCCCACTTCTGGGCTTGCCTCTGTTCGACCCAGCCTGTGTTTTCTATGTCATTATCAAGCAAAAAAGTCCTATCAGGCTATATGGCATCCACTTCTGTATTTGCCAATGAAATTTGTGAACGCCTTTTTATTTCTAACAAAGGTGCAACCACGATTATGTTCCAGAATTCAACAGCTACACTTCCTATGAGTTTTGGCATCCAAAACTACAATGTCATAGTGTGGTATTAGTGTTTTGCCTCGGAATGCCTCCCTCTTTTTTTTTTTAAATGTGGATTCTCATTGTATCCAAAGGCGTTACAATACTTTTAATTCAATTAAATTGATAGGTTATGAATTAATCAGTTTATGAATGGCAAGTTTCCAGTGAGTGACATTTAAGTTGTGACGCCCATGGGCTTGTGGGAAATGGTGCTCATTAATGCCTGCTAAAAATCATGTGTACAGCTATGTTCCTGTACTATTTAAAAAATAAATTAATTTGTTGGTTGGAATGCGAAGCCCATGAAAAGTAAACATGGCTCTTAAAGGTGTGTGTGGTGCGGGGACCCCTTTAATACAGAAAATGTGGATTTCCTGTATGGCTGCCATGGACAAGGTTTGTATTCTCTACCAAATCGCAAATGTTACATTTAATTAGATATTAAAACCAGTCTAATGCTGCAGCTCCACTCTGTGTGTGTGCAACAGCAGTGTTTTCTTTCTCTCTCTCACTCTCTCACTTACTTACTCCCCCCCCCTTGCTGTTAGTTTCTTCTAGTTAAGTCTGTTTTTACAGGGCGGCTAGCAAAATGTTTTTTCCTCCCCTGCTGCGCGCTATCCCACAGATTTCTCAGGAGGACAGACGAAACGCTGTCGATGCTTTCTCCCTCCGCCTACTCTCATCTCAGGCCCCGGCTTAATAAGCTGCTTATTTTTACTCCCACCTCACTATCCCTCTTTCACTAAGGTAACCCCCTTCCCCCGCCCTCCTACACCCTCCGTCTTTTCCGTTCTACGCACGTTCTATGCTGTTCCACTTTCCCATATGTCACCTGCCTGCACACCTTACGATGGTGTGTTTGTGTTTAGTCTTTTGAAATCTAATGGGCTGGTTTAGGTAGCATCAGATTTGCACTCGGTTGAGCTGTTGATATTGAATATGTTGTGCGACGCTCTGCAGCTGTCTCTGTAGGCCTCTTTCTTTTGTGTTTGTATTTTGTTTTGTTTGCGTATCATCAGAGTCCATGGGGTAAGCAGCTGCAGCTAATGAAATTAATGATTGCTATGTTGGATTTTGGCGTGCTAAAAGAACGCGCTAACTGTTTCACCCGGGGCTCCGCAACATGCGTCGTGTTGCCATCTTACACTTAGGCACCTAATACATTTAGCAAGGGCCTTTAACTGTAGTAAACACACAGCATATAGTACTGTGCAGAAGTCATAGGCCACCTGAGATGATACAGTTTTTTATTTAGGCACTAAATTTGCTTAAAATAACGGCTATATAACCTCATTAAATACAAATAATGTATGTAGCAGCTTGTTAGCAGCCAGAGAGGTTTAGAAACAGTTCTGCGAAGGTCCTGTAGTTGATAATGAAGACATTTACTAACACTTACTCAGACTACTAAGATGAATTGCGTGTTACTATAGGAGGGAAAAGGGTGACATGTTCACACTAGTGTAATAATTATGTATGCCCTCTCTTACTCTGTTAGTCTTTTCTTCGCCTGTGTACATTTACTGTAGTACACTGAGCTAATGCTTGTGTGTTTGTTGATAGAGCCTTAAAGGCTTTCTAGTCCTGATTCTTCTACACAAACAGACGTCAGGCTCATTGAGTGTTGGGATGTTGTCTATGTATGTCATGAGAAGGTCCTAGAATATATATGATTTAAATCTGGGAATGTTTTATTTTTTACAGTATGTACTTTCGAAGCAGTTGAAGCGGTAATATGTAATTAAAGGAGAATTATTCATATACAGAAATTGCATAATATTACATTTTAGTCTAGTCCATATTTACAAAATACATGGAAGCCAGTACCTCTAAAAATCAACTTAATTTTTTTGATCTGATCACTGATGTGTACCCAGAGTGCATTTCTTTCCCCTATCTTTTGAGAAGTGAACCTTGAGAAGTTTAGACTTCTCAAAGTTTAGACTTCTCAAAGTTTACCTCATTATCAGTTACTGTGTCTCAATGAGTGAATCTAAGCCCCTATCCCTGGTGGAATTTTAGTTTAAACCATATAGAAGAGAACATTGTTTCTTACAAACACGCTCACAGGCACAGGGGGTTTTAGTAAAGCGCTGACAACAAAAATTTTAATACTGCATCTCAACATCCCAACGGAGAAGAGACAAAGCTCTGCAACAGCAACACAACACAAGCAAGTGAGCAAGCACAGGTACACATTCTGCCCTGGCCCACAATCCTTCTCCCACTTAAAGGCAGCGCAAACCAACTGCATATGTTTGCTAGAAGATGTCCATTCTGGATTGTGCACAAAACCTGATGGAGTTCAATCACAGTACACAGTTGCACTGTGACTCTCAAATATGTCATTCAGTTACCTTTAGTTGTAACAGGGAACAGCATTCGTTTTTGTCCTTGAGTGGAAATCTCCACAAAACATAAGAAAGGGAAGTGATTGGTAGAGTTGGTCTGCCTTAGGTGAGTTTACAATATAAAAACAGTGGAACTGATGAAACAGTGATTCTGTAATGAACTGTTTTACCACCCACACAGGGATACACGTTTTTTCTATACTCTTCCGATAGAATCTAATGTGCTAACTTTCCTACCCAATTTCAAACAGCTAGGCTTAGGCTCCATGTTGTAATTGTCATACTGGGTTTAATATTCATCAAGTGCTAGATCCAGTGGATTGGTACTGTAACTGTGATGCTCACTTTCGCTGCTAAAGAAGGAATAGCAAGAGTTATGGAAAGCAGAAACAACTGTAATTAGGCAACAAATAAATTATTTATCAAATTATCATGTCTTCAAAGCCATTCTACTATCCTTTCTGGAAATTCTGGGGAATTTAATTTAACCTGACTGAGAGAGAGGGGGGAAAAAGAGATCAATAGAAACGGCTCAAAAATCTCAATTGTTTTGCTTCAGGGTGCTTTTGCTAGTGCTTTTTTTAAAGACATTTCTGCCTTTCTCCCTGGATGAAAAAAGTAACATGTTAGGCTTTTAAAAAGCAGTCACAAATGTGTTGCTTTATAGCTGTGGAAAGTAGGGTGATGTACAGTATTTGGTTGACCAGAATAGTAAAACAGTGCTCTTGTCCTTGAGATTTGCTTTGTGGATTACTTCTTAGGAGGAGGTAAGGTGAAGCCGGCACTAGCGTGTTCTGTTCCAAATGAAAGCTGCGTTCAAAATCTCCCACAGTGATTACTAGTAGGCTATTCATTCATTATGTGTCAGTTCACTCCAGCTTTGGGTGTGACGGGAAGCAACATGAAGCACTTTCAGAGTGATGACTGCAGTGTGGGGTAAAACATGAGACATGATGAATGTTTGATGAACGCTGGAAATGAATCACGGTTATACATTTTGTCAAAAATAACGTGTTACAATTTTCTCCCCGAATATTGGTTTAGTGGAGCAGAGGCCAGCCTGGAAGTGGGGGCAGTAGCCTACTTCAGCTCAGCCCCTTAAGCATCCAAAATGGCGACATTGTCCATTTTACCAGCCGAACAGGATTTTGTAATAGACATTTACTGCTAGACAGTAATTGGTTAAATGCTACAATGTCTAAATTTGTATTTATTATAATTTGCGTTATCAAATGAAAACACTAACAGCGCAGTGCTTTCTTTTATGTTTAATGTCAGCTATTTTAGGTGGAACTAACAAAAAAGGCCCACTCTATTCAATTATCCAGCTAAAGACTTAAGCAATAGGTCATATTTTAATGTCTGTAACATTATTAGGCAGCAGCAAGATTCAGGAGAGGAATTTCTCTTAACATGTTTAAAAATAAATTTTACTTGTCGAGTAGTTAATGTACTTGTGCCCATAACTTGTTTACACTGTAGACTCCCATCTTTCACAGCAAGCCGGGCTCTTAATCGCTAATGGTGATTAATGTAAGCTGTGTGTGTGTATATTGGCAATACTGTATTATCGGCATACTGACCGGCTTGTTGAGATGGATAACGATGTATGTGTGTGTGCCCGTGCGTGTGTGCGTGTGCTCAAATAGAAGCAGGCGAGGACTCTTCTGAGCTGTGAAATCAATTGAGTTGTGTCAAGTCAATGGGGGGAAAATAGATTTTTGAAACCAACACAGCTAAATTACAGTTATTTTCTGACTCTCTACCTCCCCTGGGTGTGTGTGTGTGTGTCTCTCTCTCTCTCTCTGTCTCTGTCTCTCTCTCTGTGTGTGTCTCGGCGCGCGTGTCTATGCGTAGGATATGGTGCGCCGTGGGGAGATCCTAGATGACAGCATGGAGGATGAGTTTTACCTGCGTCGCCTGGACGCCGGCCTGTTTGTGCTGCAGCTCATCTGCTACATCATGGTGGAGATCAGCAACTCAGGAATAGCACAAGTATGTGTGCGCACGCACACACACACACACACACAGAGACAGACACACACACACAGAGGCTTCATAGACGGCTTCATTCACATTTAGCAATTTACATCCACATACAATGACGCTCATTCAATGATACACACAGACACGAAGCAAATGTGTGATATATATATATATATATATTTATATATATTTATTCCTCAATGACACAAGCGGTTACACACTGGTGTCGATGCACATGAAATAAATAAACAAACGCATTAAATAAATAAATAGACCTGACCAAAGCTTGTCCAGGGAAACCCTTGGGTCTCAATGTGTTGGTAAAGACAGCTTTCCTGTCCTGTCCTCTCCTGTCCCGTCCAGCTGCAGCAGAGGGTCCACCAGATCCTCAACCTGAGAGGAGGTTCTGTCAAAGTGGTGCGTCACATCATGAGAGGTCAGTAACCCTGTATCTTCCTCCTCGCCACACCGTAGACTACTTATGTCTTCATAATGTCTTTTACTTTGAGAAAGTCTGTCTTATTATGCTTAGTAAATGCCCCGGCAGGTGTATTTAAATATTGCTCGGGAGTTGTTCTAGTCCAGTAAAGGGGTACTTGGCCCTGGAAAATAATGAAAAAAGCTTTTTTGCCTTCAGTACATCCGCCCGTACGTGTGTGTGTGTGTCTGTACGAGGCCATTAGTGTGCGCTGAGGCGCCCTATCCCATTTAAGATCCCTGGCTAGTTTATGGGGAGCGGCAGGAAAAGGTTAAATAGATGCATAGAGTGTGGGCTGCATTGGGACCCGGGCCATAAGAGCTTCTTTGGCTGGAATGAGAAGCTGCCCTGGAATGAGGAAAAGGCTAATGGCGCTAGGAGGAAGAGTGTGTCGTCTCTCTAATGTGGTTAGAACCTGGAGTGGGTTCCTGTCAAGTAGAGGGGACAGGTTGGCTGGCTGACATTATATTCCTGACGTGCTACTTCCTGCTCTCTGTTGTGTATGTTTTGACAAATGGTTTGTTAATTGTCGATTTTAATTTCATTCATTGAGGCCTGCCCTTTAAAATCGGGACCTTGAGACACTGCAAGTGTCTGTTGTAGCTTTTCTAAATTGAAACTAGGAGCATTTTTGTTATTTAAATTGCTTTACTTTACATTAGTGGGTTTTTAGTGACCCCCGATTAACTCTTTACCATGTACAGCTAGACCAGCCCCTTGAAAGGTTAAACCACACAGCTACCTCACTGTAACTGGTTGATACATCTTTCTAATGGTCTTCTGGAGCTTTCACATCCAAACTCAGCTCACCTTCCTCTTGCCCTGGTGAAGAGGCTACTCGTAGCCCTTCTGGAGCAGCCACCAGTCTGTGGCCTGCTAATGATGGCCATAATCCTGACGTATACAGTATTCTCGTATATTAGGTTGCCTTGGCGACAGTTTGAGAATGCTACAGGAGGAGACTGTAGAGAGTGGCCCAGTCAGCCGCTGACCTTTCTGTCAGGTCTTCAAGAGGTGTGTTTGGATCGTCCTGACACCACCACTGACTGCATTGGCCTTTATACACGAAGATACATGTGTGTGTATACGTGCTACTGCCCACACAGGATGATCTGGAGTGGCTTCTAAAGCTAGAAACTAAACGGTCTTGTTTGTGTGTCTGCTATTTCACTTGCTGCGCCTCCTAATCAGCCTCAAGCAGCTCCTGCTACTGCTGGTACATTCGTAAGCCTGCATAGACGGCCCTTAAAAGAGCCCCACCTTCAGGCCACAGTGGCGTTCCCAAGGCTCCCTCTGTGATCTGCCATCAGGTGTATAACTCCCCTTTGGCGATCTGCCGATGGTGCCCTCCTCCCTCTACGTCCATCCCTGCTCTCTGGCTCTCCACCAACGAAATGACCTTTCCACCTCTAACTCAAGTGCAGAGACTCTGCACTTGTCTCACGTCATGAATTTAAAACTCATGCCCTTAAATAACGCATCACAAATAATAACACCTCACAAACTCATCCTACCACTTGACTCATCCTACCTTCACTCGATTACCTGTATCTATTCAGGAATAAAGGCTTTCTCTGTTGTCCCTTTACCGGTTGTGTCGTAAAACCAGGGTTTTAAGGCTGGTTTTAAAGACCAAAATACTCTACAATACACCAAGGGCACAGCTATAAAACAGCGGGGGTTTCATCGTGTCTGGTCATGCTCTGTGTGTTTGTTCATCTGTAGCTGAGGTCCGGAGAGGGCAGACACCTTATTCATTAAAACGAACCGGCTGCCCCGGCCCTCCTCTGCCAAGTTTGCTGAAACAAACCTGTCGGCACACAGTAGGGTTTGGGCATGTGTGCGGGGAGTTACATGACAATGCCCAGAATGAAAGTTGTAAATGAGATACATTGAGACCAACTTTTTTTATGTATTGGGATGTTGGGGGTGCTGATTTTTGGTTATAGGGGCCATCAAAACACTGTCTGCTCAGTGTATTCTGGGCTTCAGTCGCGTAAAAGCACAGGCTAAATTCCTAAAAGTTGAACATGCATCATGACACTGTGCTCGCAAACTGTCTAAACTCCACTCATATCTCCCTAGTGTCTGTACGTTGCCCCCTTCTTCCCATCAGCTCTGTCAACACTATATATACACTATCTGATAACCTTAAAAATATCCCCCACAAAAAAAAACACCTCCCCGGTGTCTTAGACTGCCACACTCCTTTCCCAAAGCCACAGGCTGTTGTCAGAAAAGCCCCTTCATTCTGTCCTTTCTGCTGTGTCGCCCAGAAATAGTGTCTTTTTCAATCTGGTGTCTCAAGGTCCCGGGGTTCAATGTGTAATCCCTGCCTCGTACAGCTCCCACTAAGACCCCCACCACAGCTGTGCATGCTCCACCTGTACATTAGATTAAAAAATAGTGCCTAAAGAAGACACAAAATGAGGGAAGCCGACCCACAAAAATGTACGCCTGCACACATCAAAGGACAAAAGTCTAACTGGACGCAGCCGGTTAGATATGCACCCGCACAAAGAATAGTCTCTGGCTGTTGCTGCCCTGAGACTCCATAACAAACCTATTTGATTTTTATGGGAGGGGACTAGGTGACGGCTTTCACTCTTCTGTACACCGTGAGGTAAAGCAAAGTCATGTTGCCAAACCCTTGCCGTCCAGAAAGCCCACCCACTGACTTTTGTCGTTTTTCTTTCAGAGTACGCAGAGAGCATTGGCGATGGGAAGAGTGATGAATTCAAAGAGGCCGAACAGAAGAGAATCATGGATCTCCTTGAAAACTTCTAATTTCATAAACACGCACATACACATACACAAGCACGCACATGCTTCTTCCTGGATGCAAATTGGCCAGCAATTACAATCTGCCAACACAGGCCCTCGAATTGAATCCCAATTTCTCAGTCCCTCTGTTCTTTCAACTTCTGCATCTGATTTCAAATTGTGCAGACCAATCGAAGCACCACAGTAAACTGAAGCCATTTAAAGATTCAGCTGGCAGTGGTTGTCAGTAGTTATCTGCTTTGTAAGAAAGCAGTCACAGTACGCACAACGTGGTTAATTTGGGCGTGGAACTTGTTTTGGAAACGCTTATCTTTAGCTGCAGAAGCTTTTGAACGTGGGATTATAGAACATCTGTTAATATAATTGTCATTCTATATATGGATCTAAAGTATTGTCCTTATAAATGATAATGGACACTGCAGGAAACTTACGAAATGTAAGCAATTGCAACCATGATTTGGATATATAATTTGATTTTCTTCCTTTTATGTGTTTTCTAATAAAACATTTTGTGATAAACCTAGTTAAATGTGATTAATCTCATGGTCAAGGGGTTGAGGGTGAGATGAGGAATACAAGAAAATTACACATACAGTATGTGTAAGTTTATATATATATATATAAATTTATAAAAACCTTGTTTACATAGAAACCCTTAGCTTCACATTCCCCCATCAATACTGTTAAATTTCTGTTGACAATGGCAAGGCATATTTATTCAATACTATGCAACTCGTACTATAAGATAAAGCCCCTGTAAGCCCACCTAGGTGTTTTCAGTAATTTGGCTGTTTAAACCTTTACTCAGGTTGAAGTTGGGCAGAGCTATGCTGCACATTTGTGTTCAGCTAACTGCAAATACTAAAGAACTAGTCATAAAGGAAGTATAACTTGTCCTGCGCTAACAGGTGCAAGCAAACTTAACATAGGAGAGTCAGGGAGATGTCCATCAATCAGTGTCTCTGCATGCCCTGTAATTCAAAGCTTCTGTGTGGGTAAATGGGAATTAAGTTATGTTGATGTGAATTTACACTTAAAACTTGTAAGCAACCTTGTTCGGTCCATATAAGGAGATTTCTGTGCACTAATCTGATGAAAAACCAACGCTTTTCCGTCTGTGTAGGCTGGCTACCTTCAACACACCCAGGGTCCAAGAGGCTCTAACTGGTCCACTGGAGCAATCTCTGTCTCCACTCCCAAAGTCATTAAATAACACCGTTACCGAGCCATAATCACCACAGGAAGGCCATCAACCGACCGCTGTCACGTCTGATGCTCCCGTGATCAACTCACCCTGCTATAATATCTCCGTAACGAGGGAGGGGAGGTGGGCGTCATCTGCATATTGTATTGGCAGAGGCGCGTCCCCATGCATCCCTTATCAGTGATTAGGACTGTGGCGTGTTCCAACACTGGTTCTACAGCAATTTCACAGCTGACGGAAAGGAGAATAATTGTATTTTCCAAGTGACTGAATACAAACAGTGTGCCTTAGTGTTAGGCCTTTCTCTCTCTCTCGAGTCCTGGCGCAAGGACTGAAAAAAACAAACTAAATGAAATAGGCCTATAGCCTGGGTTTAATACTGCTGGACACATCTAAAACCTGGACAGCCATCACAACACGCGCCGTTTCTCCTGACTTCATAATCCAATCAACTGCCACCACACTATATCCACTGGGAATATAAATTAAAAGACTTTGGTCCCCAGCCCGGTGTCTTTAAGCCTCTTGCCATATCCTTAATATAAAAATGTAGGCCCACATTTTCCAGCATGAGTTGAGGGCTTGGACAAGCCATGAGCTCCTGCAAACACTGATTATTGCAGCGGGCAGTCACCTGACAGTAGCTATAGCTGTCTGTAGACCTATGAGAAGTTGGATCAAGCCTACAGTAGGCCTATAGAGGATGGACAAACTGCAGTGGCGCTGTCCATGGTCCTGTAAACGTCTTTATCTTCGCAGAGATCTCTCCAGATCTAATATTCCCAAAATGTAATATTTTAAGTCATTTTTGTGCAGATTAACTGATTGAAAATAATCTATAGGCTACGAATCTATTGAGGACAGGCTTTTTGTAGTTACTCTGCCGCAATCACAATGGCTGTCGATATTTATAAATGTTTCTATAGGCTATTAGTAATGGTCTAGGCCTGCAGGTCCTAAATGTTTTTTCATTGTCGTTAAATTATGCCCTCCGCCTCCCTCACTCCCTCACACAACATAATGCCGGGTTTCCTTTCATCAGTGTTTGCCAGAATATTAGCTTTAATGTTTGGTATGGGGTCACTATACTGTTGTTGATCAACCCATCATTGAAGAACAATATTATTTTTTGTCATTTATAAGGATGATACTCTGGTCGACAGACCCACTGATTGTATTTAGAAATATTGTTTACCGACGACAGATTGGCAGTCTTGTGAAAGTTTAATGAATAGAATCGTGCGTTCATATCATTCCGCATAATTGATATTCCCCACTGCAAGCCGTGGCACTCGCGACTCTCATTTCTCAACCATCTCCTTCCGCCGCATCTAGTCCCGGCTCCTTCGAGGTAAGGTAAGAGCGAGGACTGCTGGAGAAGCTGCAGCGTCTTTGTGCTTCTCATCTGGGGGTATTTGCGTGATCGTTTTCCCACTGCCATCGACTCCCCAACAGGTTACGTGGATTCTATAATTTGCACTTGCACCGCCTGTTGTGAATAAACGGGAAGAAATACTTGGATCTCCGGACAAAAGAGATGGGAGCGTTCGGGGTGCTGTTGGGGACTTTACATTACATGGGACTCTATATTCAACTTAGTGCCACCACAGAACAAGTTGGTCACACTGAGGTAGAGAACCACATTTCCGGAAATGGTAAGTTTGGGTTCATAAAATAAATCTGTCTGTTGTAGGCTATCATTTAAAAAAATATAGTAGTAGACTATTTAGATGAAAATGTCAGAATAATCCCATCTACCCAGCAATATTGAATGAGGATTGAAATCATGATAACGATGCAAGGCTGGTTTTATTAAAGCCTTACGGGTAGGGGTTCACATATAAAGGATCTAATTATATTGAAATTAAGAAGCTCTCATTTAGGTCGATTTAATTATTAGGTCAATCAATCATTAACCTAAATGTGAAATGTAATTTGAACCAACAGGCTTGTTTACATTAGGATGTAATAATCAATGTCTGTAAAATGTAAGTCGCTTTGGATAAAAGCATCTGCTAAATGACATAATTGTATTTGTAATGTCTATCTGTATGACTGCAAGTCACTTTTACACACAGCCCTTTATGAAATCATTGCTGCAACCACTTTAAGGTCAACCATACCAGAGGAATAATGGTCTGTTACTATTTTCTAAGCCCTCCAGATATATGGAATATACCTATTCAATACCTATTTAGATCATGTTTGTTTCAATGTAGCAGAATATATTTCTTCTTGCAGTAGCCATCATTATTTCAATATCCCCAAGTTGTCTGTTTCAAGTGATGTCAGTTAGCGTACTGTTCGTAAATCAAAGTCACCATTTTGTTTTAGAATTCAACTGAAATCCATGTTTCACAAGGGAAAGGCATTTAGTAAGTTTTAGTGACAAAGGTAAATACACCCACACCTGCATATATCATGCAGATCCAATCTCTTCAGCTCTTGCACCAACACTGGACCTACCTCTAGGGCCTCCAGTTTTACACTTTGTTGCATCACATGGTCTAATACAAGTGCATCATTGCCTAGCTCTATAATTATCGACCTTCAAATCTCCGTAGATGCCAGGTTGTTAGCTGTGCAGTGCAGCGGTCAAGCAGAGCCTTCAGTTGGCTGGGAAGACAGGTTGAGTGAGAGGAGAGTATGTGTTAGTTGCCAGCAGTGCTACTTACCTCAGTAGACAGAGTCTAACCAAAGTTTGTTGAAGGTGCCTCTACTGTATATCTGGAGATTTCCTTTAATGTCAGCATTCAAACTGAACAAATGAATGTAATCTTGCTCTATAGGATCCCAGGTTCATATAATAAAAGATCAAATATTGATTACATCAAGGTCTCAGTGAGTTGACTCATGAGACCTTCCCTGAAATTTTCTCAGACATATTTTAAAGACATTGTCAGAGAACTTTGGTTTGTATTATGTACTATGTACTATATATTTATGAAGAGTTTAAATTTTTGTTTATTTAGTTTATGTTTATTTATTTTTATATATTACATTAAAATACTACATTTATAATGTTCAAAGCCTGATTACATTTAATCTATTTGTTCATATGTATAATGGAATGTGTCATTGCTGAGAGATATTCTGCTGTAAAGTGGAATCAAGATTATAATTTCCTTGAGTGAGTTGCAAAGTAAAGAAAACGGGAAAATGTTAAAAGCACAAAAGGAGCCTGGAATAAATTCAATCTCGTATTCGGTTTTCTTAACGTGCATCTGCAATCTGCATCAACCCAAACAGGCTTTAGGTCATCATTACTTTTCAATTAAAATCTCATTATTGTCCAGTTATTTGGCAATTTGATAATTCTAGCCAATCAATTGACTTAATTAATCTGTAAAGAGAAAATTAGCCATTGATGACATTTAGGTTTTTAATAAAGCCCCATAGGCTAAACACACAATAAAATTCAGATTAACAATTTTGTTTATTGCACCATTTCAACAATGCCATGGTATTTCAAAAGAATATGCTAAAGTCAAGCATCACTGTTTGACAATCTATGTTATATACATATAATATAAAGTCTAATGTATTATACAGGCATGCTGTTCCTCAATCTATAGAGAATCTTGCACGGTTCATAGCTCAGTTGTAGCAGATAGGATTTGCTCATCTTATTTCCATTGCAATAGGCCAAACACCAAACATTATTTCAACACAAAAACCTATACAGCCAGGGAAAGGGATTGAAGCTTAAAAGGATTCAGTTAGCGCTGTTCGGCTACACTATGACAGTATTTAAAAGGAAACATTTCCATGAATCTGCTTGGAAGTATATACCCAGCCCTCCAAATAATTCCAATATGTAATAGGGCTACTTCTCTTTTGAAAAATGTCATTTTAAAACCTATAAATATTTTTTTTTGTGTACCCTACGTAATTACTGCATACTACATATTTTTGGTATAAAATAATATTATTTTGTAGTATGTAGAATGCAGAAGCCTCATGTACTACTACACCCAGCATATTTGGCAGACAGTCACAATCTCAGTGGGAGTCAATGGTCGAAGCCCCCAAAGAATAAACTTATTTTATCGTTCACAATTTATTATCAAAAATTAGAAAAAAAAACCTGTAAAAGTGAAAATACATAAAATTTTGCATCATCACTGTCAGTGATATTGAAGCGCAAGGCATTTCGGTAGTGTGTATTGACTGCATAATTAAAAATTCATAATTTAGAATGGATACTAATATTGTTTGCATACCTAACTTACTATTAGAATGTATTAGAGTTCAGACACGCAATCTTTCCTTGTGGGGACATACATTTGGACTAACGCCAGCGGTGGGCCAGGTATTGCAGTATTTCTTCCATTGCCTGGCCAGGGCAAGATTCTCTATGAGTCAGAGAAAAACATCCGGTGCAGCCGAAAGGCAGAAGGCTAAAGACGAATAAACAGCCCCGTTTTTCTTTACTGACAATAGACCTCACTTATAAATCAGTATATAACAAGATTTGATCTTGAAGGAAGTGTTATACAGTAGGATAGTCTAGTGGTCTCGGTGTTAGACTCCCAGCCGGAAGGTCGTGGGTTCAAACCACGTCTATTTGGATAGAAGCGTCTGCTAAATGACCTAATTCTAAATGTATAAACAGCAGCTCTGCCCCAGCTCACTGTTCAAGTTCGAAACATAACTGAAAGTGCATTTGGCCGGTGGAGGAGGGGTAGAGAATGTTGTGAGCCTAGGGGGAGGAGTAGAGAGAGAGAGTGTGAGGTACTCAGAACTCAGGCAAAACAATTGTTGTTTTGATCAGACTTGATAGAAAGGCTTTCTGCTGTATGCAGATCAGTTTGATTATGGATGATATTGCTACTCATTTGATTTGATTGCTACACTTTGAAAATGTATTTGCTATTTACTAGTAATAATGGAAAACCATTATTTAAAAAATATATTATATCGTAAATTCAAAAGTTTATGGATATCAGATTACATGATATGCCACAACACAGCATCTGTAATTAAAGGTTATGCTTTGCAGCGCTGCCTCTACTGAGCTGATACTGAGTTGAAAGCTCATATTCTCATATTAACCTAATAACATTTCAGTGCTGAACTACTTAAATACTCCTTTATCCTCTTGTGGCTCCCATTTGGAGGCTTCAGATGGAACAGACAGACTGAGATTTTATGTCCCAATTTCTTAAAATAGGTTAATTTTATTGAATATATAAAAATTGATTTAAATGTAAATATATATATATATATATATATACACACACACACACACACAGCTGCATCGGTGCCAGGAGTTGTAGGTATATAGTACTGTAAGGTTGGTCGAGCAGCTATGCAAAAAACCAAAGCAACAACCCAATTATGCAGTCCAGGTGTATACCAGTGGAAACCGACAATCCCAGGCAGCAGTATGTACAGTTCAGGCCTCGCTTAAGTGACTCAAGCGCTGACGGACTGGGATCAAAAAACGGCCCTGGCATTTACAACGCACCGGCCCTACTTTCAAACACAACACCAAACACACCCAAATGTTGACATAAAAATTAGAAAAAACATACAGAATGACTAGAATGCAGAAATTCGCAACACAGAACATACTCAAACAACACGCACTATCGTTACAGTCGGTGACATATGCCGACAACTATTCAACATAAAATTGTCCTGTGATATTCTGCTCTTCAGGCGATGCATAACAAACTTTAATAACGTTATATCCTGTAGCTCATGCTCACTTTCTGGTTTCTGCCTTCACGCGACCTTTCAACTGGCTACATCTAAGGAGATCATGAGTTTATTAAAAAGTACATTTGGGACAATCTCAAATGTTTGAGGCTGCATGCATAAAATGAGAAAAGTCTCTGGTTCAGGCATGAGCAAATATCATGGGCGCCTTGATGTCGCACATTGCTGACAGGGAAGAAACAGCCAATTTACATATAGGCAAATGCCATAGTTTTTAATATGGCATTCAATACACATTTAATACACTCGGATTGGGACAGTCTGCCAAGAATGCTGGCTGTAGTATACAGTACAATAGGCCTTCTTCTTCCACAACCTGAGAGCATTGGCACCCTAATATCCACAGAGGAGCAGAGGGTCTTTACAAGAGCCTGAAGAGCTATTTATTTTCCATTTAGATATGTTACCAGCACTGGCCATCAAAAAGAACACACACCTACAAAGGAACACATACATGTAGAGTAAGCGACACAAAAGCACACACCCAGTCATACCCAGGTCTCATGGGGAAGGACTTGGCAGAGGTTGTCTGTTGGAAGTCTAATAGAGCAGAGCAGGAGGAGTTTAGCATAAGAAGACGAGGAGAGACGAGGGGAAAAGGGAGTTTCTCATCCCCAAGGCCAGTGCAGCTCTTAAAGGTACACTCCCTAATTGTGTTGTAGCGCATCCATGTTAGAAACACAACTATGTGTTTGGTTGTAGAGGAGACTTAAAGAACTTCAATAAACAGGAACACGTTTGCACGCACACGTCCACACACTACTGGCACAAACAAGACTTCGCTTCACACACTCCTTAAATAGTACTCCTGATTAGCGATTGGGCTCAGGTGTACTTAATGTGCTAAATCAAGGACTGGGCAGGCAGCCCAAACGCTGAGTTTCTGGACGTGGACGTGACGGTTATAATGTTCAGAGCTACATGGGTACTGATATCAACAATTGCTGTATTATTTTTTTGTGTTATTGCTGTTGCAAATTATAACGAAGACACATTATTCTTCTATTCTAAAATATTCCTTAGACAGCAGCCATATAAAACTGCATAAACATTTTTAATGGACTTTCTAGGATGAATCAGTGGTGAAACATTGAATCTCTTGTGGACTTCTGCTTATAATAATATATTACTCCTGAGGAATAGCTATAATTGAAGAGGAAAAAGAGGAGATTAAATGTGAAAAACTGATGACGCAAATGGCAATATACTAAATAGATTATGCGGTAGTCAATCCTAATATTTTGTACTCTGTTTATTTACACTATACATGATCATGGTCAAAACTAAATGCTGATACAGTACGTCACCATGGCAACTGTATTCCTTAGACCTTGTGGCTAATTTCCTACCTATGTGTGTTAGCATCTTAAAATCAACCCTTCTCATAACCGTGCTTCGATAGCTGCAAGAATGTGCAAAAAAAACAGCTTTTGAAGCATTTTACTACTGTTATTTTTAAGCTAATTCATATTTTGGGTATTTGAGGCTAATTTCTAGCTTTGTTATGGGACGTCTTGTCAAATCCACCACGTAATCTAATCTAATATATCATTTTTCAGATAGCCCCTTGTGGAATTTACTCTGCTAATCTCTTTACAAACTAAATACCAAGTACAGAGGCTTAGGGCCCCTAGGGTTTAAACCCCAAGTACTCTAATATGAGTCTACATTCTACATTCATTATGTTCTGCAGAATAGATGGACCGCAGAGAGAGGGATAATAAAAGCAGCAGACAATGGCATTTATGCACCCCTCCCTTGTAGACACACACACATCTCCTTCCAGGTGCAACTTCTGTAGACACGCACACATACGGTAAAAGCTCAAGCACATACACTGCCTTGTCGTTTGTGTGTGTTAGCCCTGGTCTTCTTTAGAGAGGATTTTAATTTTCTTGTCTTTCGTGTTCAACTAATATGCGCTCATGCAAAGCAGTGGTTTGTAAATAATAACCCACCACACCACAGACATCCATCTAAACTACCTCCTACATTGGGGTTTTTGGTTAACTAGATCTAATTGGTTAGAAAATTACAAATAAATATACTGTACTTACCAAATAAGCAATGTTAGTGTAATTGATTATGGAAAGCAAATGTAAGGTTTGTTTTTGTGTTTGGTTACAACCCAAACTCAGCCCATAATGATCATTTATTGTAACAGCCGTCTGTAGCGGCTTTAATAACTACAATATCATTAAAGGAGGCAGGCAGATATTGTGTACTGTTTGTTGCCAATGTTCTTTGCAGAAGTAAAAAAAAAAAACTACAAGGTAATAATACACATTTAGTTGTTTTCTGTATATGCTGTATTTTAAAATATGCTTTCAAAACCATTTGGGGGAAATTATGACGGCTGTAGAAAGTAAACTAAACCCGAATAATTGTTATTATGTATTATGTATATTTACAGTACTCCTGCTATTCCAATATTTATTTATTTATTAATACTGAATCACTTAAATTATTCTCTTGTGTATGCATTCTCTTTGTGGGGTACATTATTAAAGTAAGGGTTAAAAGTTAATTGTGTAATTGTGCTGCAAACAGACTTTAACAAGGAGTCATAATGTCACTTCTGATTGTGTCTTGAGTGTTGAGGTTCGAGCTGCGCTGCTCGGAGGACACTTAATATGTTTTGAGTGAATTTAAGTTGACACCTTTCTTTTAATATCCTGCAGAGAAACCAAGCGCTCTTTCTTGTCTCTTCTGCTCTCTTTCTCCTTTCTCATACCTCTCTTATTCCTTTATGTCACATCGTTTGGATTTTCACACATTCTCTACCTCACCCCAACTTTATATTTTACATCAGCCTCAGTGCTGTGACCTACTTATGATAAACGTGGCAGGCTCTGATGAATCACAGTGATAGACTTAAAATGCTGGGTAGGAGGGAGACAGTAGTTTTCTTTGCCCCATAGAATACAAATTGGTTCATTAAAAGTTTATCACGCATATATCATGTTACGTGAAGGGACTATTTGGTTTTACAATGTTGTTTTGGCTTGAAACCTCCTTTCTACTCCTCACCAAATAAAACCCCAAAGGTTCAAACCATTTTTTACCTCTCCCCATTAATTGCTGTTTCAAACACAGCTGGGGAGGACATTTTGAGCTGTGTGGGTGTGTTTCAATAATGCAATCAAGGAGTGTACCACTAAGAAAACACTTTTTTACACCGAATGTGCCCAGTCCAATCTCCATGATATCTCCATGCTATCCCACAATGTAATTCTTTGTTACACTACACGTTACTCTAGAGTATGTGTGCTATGAGACATTGTCAAGGTTTAATTACTTATTAACTATTGAGAAAATAATTTTCCCACGTACAGACCCCCGTTTGATTGGTTGGGACAGCTGGTATCTTCTTTCCGATTGGTTCTTATGAGTATAATGCAGTGCTGACCTTGGCAGATATGCAGTATAGCTTCAACGTCAACCTGAAAAGAGGTTTAATCAGCCAGAATAATTCAAAACATCTGTGTGGGGGTACAAGGGCTTTTGAAATAAAATGAAACATTAGTGAACTGTATTTAACTAATCGTGTGACCTCTGATGGCAGTTGGTTGAAGCAGGGCTAATTGAATATGGTTGCGACATGTGGTGTTAATATTAAAATAAGTAGAGGAAGCATTATCATTGTGTTATCGTTATAGGCTAGCCACTGGTGTGTTGTATAATACATTTAACTCCTTGACTCACTGTGTAGACCATACAATATTATGTATTCTATTTAAGCACTGTGAATGGCAGTTAGATTGTAATATATTTGCATGCTTCAGTTTATCCTTGCCTAGTGTACCTCTCTCTCTCTCTCTCTCTCTCTCTCTCTCTCTCTCTCTCTCTCTCTCTCTCTCTCTCTCTCTCTCTCTCTCT
>JAOEHI010043563.1:0-21402 GCA_025447815.1 Percopsis transmontana
CACACACACACACACACACACACACACACACACACACACACACACACACACACACACACACACACACACACAAACATACAAACATACTTACGTACAGTTACACAAACTAAGACCGCGTGGCACATTCTTGAAGGATTCATTCATTCATTCACATTCATTCTTCTTCCGTGACAGGATAGTTAATTTGGTGCTAAAGAAATGTTGAACCTCAATAAGAAAATATGTGAAGAATCCATTAGTGAACTGTTAATGTACTAGCTGCCCATGCTAGTGTGGCCTTAACATTCAATGCAATTGCAAGTTAATCAATGAATAAGTTATGGCTTTCACTTTTCTTTACTATTCAGAGGATAGCAGTTTACAAGTGGTTGGATAGGATTGTATAGCATGACATGCCAAATAAAATAAAATAAAATAACATAAAATATGCTAATGATACTTGGTACAGCAAGCTGTAGCTACAGTATGTACATTGTCTGTGGAGACTCATTCTGTTGTTTAGTATTGACTTAGTCACAGAGCGTGTTTTGATAGGTTTGAGTACCCAGGCCTCACTGTACTGGGTACTCAAGCAGGTATGCAAGCCGCTTAAGTAATACATGTGATTTGTTAAATTAAAAATAAGGATATCCATACACAAGAGTATGACGTCAGGGCTCAGTCCAGAGTCTTTGCCTTTAGCCAGACAATCCCTCTACTGTATGTGGCCTTATAATGAGCAGTTTAAGCTACAGTATGAAACCGTTTCATTGTTTCCCCCTCAACATCATGTAGCTATAGTAGATGTCCACCTATGTTGTTCATGGTCCCGATGTGTCTATTTTCCAGGAGAAACTCCTGGAGGAGATGTGGAAACAGCAGGGCACTGTGGAGGGACCAGCAGCCCCCGCCGAGGGGCCTGGCTCACCCACGGCCGCCCCCAGAGCAGAGGAGAATCTGAACGACACCAGACCCCTTCTGGAGCGCCTCAGAGCCCTGGAGGTAATAGATAGCACATGTCTCCTCTTTCTTGAACCCCCACCTCCATCTTATCCACCTTCTGTAACCTCCATCCACACTGGTGCAATCTGGTGGCTCTGTTTCTATCAAAGAGCTGTCCCACCGGTCGAAACATCAAAGATACAGTCTGTTTCGTTAACGCTGAGGAGCAGATAGAGGTCAGTGTGTTGTTCATTGACACTGCAGGATTCAAACTGTCACTGCATCACTGTTAAAGATGATGATATGGTACCCTCTGTTGTCCCTTTTTTTATCTACACGTATTGCATTAGCTGACTGTCTGAAGTACAGTTTGCTTGTTGTAAATCATTAGTGTGGTTTAATGAATTGCAATTGTATTATAATTAGTTTATGTAATGCTTTTCAAAGTGGAATATTTAATCAGAGCATGAACAAAGGCTTTTTTGTACTGATTTCAATTTTTATATTCTGAAATGCTAATCAATATACTATAAAAATGCTAAAGTTATCATTTAAATTGTAAAATATTGTAAAATAGAAAGACTATTATATCTCTTTATAATGCTTAAATAATTGCTTAATAAAAAACACTGACAATATATTAATACAACAATATATATTACAGAAAGTGTTTTTTTCAGGTGTAACGTCCAAAGTTTATTAGCCAAGTATTGTCAAGAAAAATCATCTAATGATCAGTCCTATGAACCACTGCTACCCACATCTATTAATAAGTCATAAGTATTGTGTATATGTAATTGCCTTGTTCAGACACATGGTTTGACAATATGTACTGTATTGCATACACAAGCACATTTGCCATTTTGCCACAGTGTGCAATCTCCAGTGGAAAACGAGAGTGGAGCGGGAAGCTCTTCATATCTAGGAGGTGATAATGAAATCTCTGACAGGGTAGTTAACATTTGTAGGCAGTCTTCCGGTGAATGTACCTCAATTCCACACCTTCCTGCCAGGAAGTTAATAGGAAACACGCCTCCTGCTGAGAGGTGGAAGACAGCCCTCCGCTGCAGTGCCTGGCCACAGACCCCACTGAGGCTGCAATAGTTGGCCAGCCCGCTCATTACATGTGACACTGACTTGTGATGTCCTTTACATCAACTAGAAGACAATTACAATACGTTTACAACATGACTCCCCTGTGTAAAGATACAGTACAATACCAAACTTTTGCATACTGTATGGATAAATACAACCGACTTACCATTTGTGAAATCGTTTCCATTTCAGGTTTGATCATTGTAAATTTCAAATTGCAGACACTAGAAAACAGAAGCATTAGTGGCACAACGGTGGTTGGCCCCCCTTGAGAATTAGAGTACCCCCACTGACCCATGCAGCCCATACACTAAACTAGAAAGGGATAAATAGCTTAATCTCAATAAGTGTAAGTCTTGTCTATACATTGAAACAAAATGTTACAGCATGTACTTTAGAGAATGTTCACTAGTTTTGCCAGATAGTCTTGATGATGGCATTTATCACAGTTGTTTAGACAGATATAGACTGGTGGTTAAGACAAGTGACTCCCAGCTGAAAGGCCTAACTTCAATCCAAGGATACCTACCTGCTCCTTAATACAGTACTTGTGATTCTTCTAACTGTTAGTTGTTTTGGATAAAAGCATCTGCTAAATGACTTAATTGTAAAATATGCCAAAAAAGGCACACAGGTTCAAGTTTCTCCTCTGTTCAAAAACATTGTTTTCCATAAATTCGATAATAATCCTTTGTATTTATGCAGTAAAGTCTACTTAAAATAGAAAGCATGGTCACTATGTCATTAGGAGTAATTATTTAAACCAGCATACTAAATAAGATACATATCTTTGACTTTTATAGACCTTAATGGAACATTCTGAGTACATTCTCCAACTTTTTAGGCCATTTCGTCACGGTAACTGCCTTTGAATTAATCCACACTTCTAATTAAACTTTAAGCCCTGCGTAGCGGGACATTAAGGTTTTTTTCTATTTAGTCTGAAACTACTTTCTGGACATTATGGTCCTCTTGGGGGCCTTCTGTATAATCTGCCATGAACAATTTGCTGCAGGAACAGCCAAAAGTGTGTGAGGTCTTAGCTGACTGTGCTCACCAACAGAAAAATATTCTCACACACATTCAAGGTTTAAAAGTACTTACTGCATATTAACTAGGGACTAGGGACAGAAAAATGAAAGAGTGGAAAAAGCACAGCAAAATAGGTCTGAATGTCTCAAGAAACATCTCAGTTTTACTTGTCTGTCAAATCTTAATATTAGACAGATCCCCTCACTTAGAATATAGCCATTCAAGTAACTTAACAAAATCTTATTATTATTACAACACCGTATTGGTGATTTTTATGTGGCTTTTTCTTGGGAATAGTGAGATTTAACACAAAAGCCAGTGAAGGATTAGGTAAAGTGATTTAATATCAATAGCAAATGAATGCTCTCACATATTTTATAAGCCTCGAGCACCTAAAGTTCAGCTTCATAACCTGCCTTTCACTGACCTTTAGATGAGCTGGCTGCACCATGCCTTGAGGGTGAAACGTGGCCTTTCAAACATTAAAAGTCCTCGGGTCTCTTTCTTTAGAAACAACGTAAAACGGAGATCTAGCTCTTGTGTGGATTATTATGGCCAGCCTTGGGAAATTAATGGTTGCCATTTTATCCAGCCAAGACTATTGAACCAGTAATATACTGTAGTGATTTCCATCGGCTATAGCCCCAGGCAGGTGGAAAACGCCCATGTGGAAAATGTAAACTGTTAGAGGCAAGCGGTTCCCTGAACGCTGTCAACCGCTGTGCTTATCGGCTATTTTCACCAAAGTTCGCATTGGTCTGAAGAGTTGCTCATAGCCGTTCTTCGACAGCGATCTTAGATAGCTGTTCCTTGAAGATTTACTGGATTAATCATTTTAGTGGAAAGTCACCCCCCGTGTTCCCGGAATGGCTTCCTCCCTGACGGACAAACCCTCTATCAGTAATGAAATGACACCTGGGAGCTTTAACATCGATCTCAGTGAAGCTCTTAAAGAGTCGGCTCAGCCAGCTTAGATTTATAGCACTATCAGTTTAACAACACCTTCCTCTACAAGACCTCTGCTCTCTCACAGTATCTATCTATCTATCTATCTATCTATCTATCTATCTATCTATCTATCTATCTATCTATCTATCTATCTATCTGTTTCATGTTTCATGTGAAAATATCATCAGGAAACTTTCCCATTCTGAGAGAGTTAACAGCATCAGAAGCCTGCACCTTTAAGATTACTTTGGAATCAGAATCTCATATGTGTATGTTGCAGGCAGTCTCTCATATGTGTATGTTGCAGGCAGTCTATCAGCGAAGACAATGCATTCTATATGTCTTGGGTTTTATTCAACTTCACCGGGAAAAGTAAACCCGTCTGTGGTTTGTCCAAACAGGCGGAAAACTCTGCTCTGTCGATGGAGAACGACAACCAGCGGAAACAGTATGAACACTGTCTGGATGAGGTAAGCGTCAAAGTTTAGATGAAACTAAAGTATGGATGTTTGACAGGGTTCGTTGAGGTTGAGGTTGAGGTTCGTTGAACTACAACAAGATAACGGCCGGTTTGTTAGCTGGCACACACACACACACTCACACACACACATAGTTGATAGATTAATAAATGTAGGTCTCTAATTGAGGCAGATACAGGCAATAGTGGACTAGGTAATATGGGAATAAAAGCTAGTTTAAATGCAGAAAATGACTAAAATCCCAGCTCAGGCTTTCTTAACCTTTCTTAGTCTGTTTGTTCGTCCAGCTGTCTTTCGTTAAACCTCTCCACCTTTTATTGCGTTTTCATTATGGCTGTCCATGAGAATTCAAAGTATTCTTCAGAGTTGTGGCTGCAGGATTCATTTCTCTTGCCCTAGCTGCTTTTCAGAGTTGTGGTTGTCCACAGAAGCCGGGGTGGGCATCTTTCAAAATGCTACTTGAAGGGTTTGAATCAAATGGGACTGAAAGAGAAGGGAATTATTTTTTAGTGCAGAAAAGAGGAATCTTCCCATTTTAATTGAAAGTGCAACCTTTCTTTCTAAATATCAAAATAACCACAAAAAAAACTGTATTTCTGATCACTAAGCCTCTTATAAATTTACATTTGAAGTAAGTGAAACTAAACTGAAACAAAATGTATTCATTGAATTCAGAATAGGTGATACATATTCTCTTTCATGGATCAAGGCAGACGGATGATGCAATATGAACTCAACAGCTGCTCCTGGTTCTATAACCATTTCTTGTGTTTGTTTACTGTTGTGACCTTAAGTGTCTAATACTCTTCAGAAGATGGCTGAGGGTCATTATACAGGACTGTGTGCTAGCACTGAATCTGAGGCTGTGATGCAACACAGTAGATTAATTTCAACATGAAATCACTCAAAACATGTGTTAAAATAAGCATTCAAATGTGTAAACATATCTGTTTTGTTCCTTCAATTCTCTTTAAGGTTGCTAATCAGGTGGTCCAAGCACTTCTCACACAGAAGGTTTGTGTCAATCTAAGCATTTTCCATTATTATTGATACTGACACGTTATTAATACACTTGGTCACTTAGTTAATGATTACAGTGACTGCTGGCTGTGTGTCAATATTGAACATGTCGGCATGGTGCCATTAAACTATTCTACAAATGGATATGAAATCCACACAAAAATCTGCAACAATCGTTTTGGTGGTCCTCCAGACTATAATGCTCTTAATGTTAATGATAAATATTGGTTATGGTGACGTTTCGCCGGTAATTAGAAGCTTAGGGCTGTTCTTGTCCGGGGCCTACTCAGGAACGATTCTGGGTCCTGACCTGTTGTTAAAAAAGCCAGGGTTCATTGCGTTTCATTGCCATGTAAATCTTGCATTACTGTAAATTAGCTTGGGTACAGCATCAGCATTCTCGTAAAAGGTCAGTAGTTGTATGAAGAGTCGCTGACTTTAATTTTCTTCCCCCTGGTGTTTCCAGGACTTGAAAGAAGAATGTGTGAAGCTGCGAACCCGTGTGTTTGACTTGGAGCAGCAAAACCGTATCCTCAGCGCTCTGTTCCAACAGCGTGTCAAAATGTCCAACGCAACGCCCCTCGCCCAGGTAGGTCGCCCGGCCTTGTGGATACAAACACGTACTGACAGAATGAGGCGCGCTTCCAGGCTTTATGAATTTAAAACTAGCTGTATTCTACCTCAAACGTTTATTTACCTTTGAAAATCAAAGCTTCGATTTAATAAAGGAAACACATACACACACAGGGCATAAGCCAAAACAATGACCAACGGCACCTTGTGCTGTTGGCTAAACTTAAATAGTCCACTAATCAACGAACTAAGGAGGCGCACCTGTAGGTCTAATCAGCCTACAGGTGCGCACTGGGGAAGAGGGACACGGAGCGCGCATGGACCTATGCACGCCGATCGTGACATCTACCTTTAATGATCAACTGTGGAGTTTGATTTATCTGAAAAGTCTTCATGGTCATTTTTTGAGTTGTAAATTAAAATGTGTTTCATTAAACCCTTAGTGTTCCTTTAAATTCACTTTTTTATTTTTTGGGTGTGAAGGAGGTCATCATTGTATCTTGGAATTAGAAGATGTTCATTATAATTGTTAATCAAAACTAACATTTTGTGCCAGTGGGAGATTGCTCAAGTGCCATTCATATCAAACTAACACTACTATTACAAAAAGGCTTTATTGGTTAAATAATCAGTAATGAATTTAACAATATAATGACTGAGTAACATTTTAATTATAATGCCACTGATGCTAATGATCGCATCACATTACTTCTCCTATCAGAGTGGAAGCCGTGCCTCAAGTTTTCTATGATTTTTAGTGATGCCTCAATGTTATGTTACTGTCAACAGTGTGTCGAATTTCGCAGCAGTTGCGGGGTGAAAAGCTAGGATATTGTAACAGGGAGACTAGTTTTGTCAACTACTGTACTAGTAGATACATACATTTATGAATAATTCATCACATTACACCAGACATTCCTTTAGCTCATTGCTGCTTACTCTGTTAGCTATGCCCACCCTGCAAGTGACCCTGCTACACCAAAATATATAATATAATTTATACACACTCCTCAGTCCAAATTTACCAGCATTAGTCGCGTTCACAAACTGGACTTATCTGATCTGGATAATTTTGCACAATTTTCTGTCTGTGCTGACAGAAGGCGAGGGAAGTAACTGCAGCATGAGCGACTCCTAGTGGAAACTAGCAGCACTCTCCGAGCCGGGCGAAAATGTAGTCCTCTGTTTAGCTGAGGTAGTGGAAAGTTGTGTTTAAGACATAATGTACCTGTAGAACACAGGAAGTATTTCAGGAAACTCTACAGACAATTCTGGTCATTTCATGTTGGTACAATAGAAATGTCAATACAGTGTTCATTGAACATACTTATATACTGGATCTGCACATATGTGAATCATATGTGGATTATTGCCTGGTTGATTATTTTTAAATAGATCAGGAAGGCTTAACTTTCAGTGGCTCAGCTCAGGCATTTACATGTAAAAATAAAACAGGCTGAACTGTGTTTTTCTGTGAGACTAGCATTGAGCATTGCTGTAGCATTCAGCTTTAAACTTTAATTGGCTCCAACTTTTCTCCTCTGGCGTTTCTTTGATCCTCAGGTTGTCTGTTGCTGTTGTTTTTGAGTTATTTTCCGTAACGCAGCACGGTTTGCCTTTAGGGTTGCTGCCTGTGAAACCTTTAGATTAGAGAGTATCTTACTGGCCAAGTCTCCAAACAACACACTGAACATTTCTTCCCACTAATGATTTGATGATTTTTCTACTATATAAAGTCAAATCAAATCAAATCAAAATCATATACAAAATTGTGAATTTAATAGTTGAACCTCACTTACAATTTACAATTTTACAATTGTTAGACCTTGTTAGACCTTTATATGCCCTAAAATTCAAACGGCCTGGGCTGTATTGGATAGAAAAGGTCATTTAAGATATTCTCGCTGTTTCTTTTTCTACACTAGGGATTTCACTTGCAAGTTAAATCCATTCACCTACGCAATCCATGGAGAATATATTTAATTATTGAATATCCGCCTGGGCAGAGAAGTGTTCTATAGAGCAATATGTTCCTCGTCACATATTTGAATCAGACGTCATACTTTGTCCTGAAAAGTTGAGTGGGTGGTCCTTGAAGAATTTTGCGGCGCAGAGGAGAGAAGATTCTGGTGGGATTTGATCGTGGACCTTGTGTTTGAGTCTATCCACCACAGACCAAACCAAGTCAAACTATTCTAATAACCTGTCTCTCTTTTTCAGTGAGTCAGAATCATTCTGCAGGAGGCAGCCAAGTGTTGACACTATTCTTGTGTTTCAAGATATTTTTGGCTTGTAAGATTCATTAGAATAGTTTTGGCCGGTCTCCCTATGGTTCTTCTCAGGTTTTCTATATTTGGGAGATCTATTTTCTATCAAAGGCAGACTTGATAATTAAATATGTCTTGAATAAATTTGAGGTAACAATACATAAGGACTTCTTGTAGTTCTCCATTGGATGTAGTCATGGATAATGCATGAATTCCCAAGCTGGGTAATTAAGAATACCTTAAGCCTTGGAGAGCCAGGGAACATCCTCTATTCATGACCTTTCTATAAAGGTCAAACCTGCAGTCTTTGTTAAGTTTAGAGTGGTGCATATCACTGCAGACATACTGTACATTGCTGTGTCAGAAACATCTACATCTAAAAGAGTTTGTATTATTCTCAGAATACACCTGCATTTACTGTGCAAGATAGTGTTGTGTGTTAATTCACCACACAAAACGCATTAGGTTTGCATTGCATCAGTAGCACAACTCCTGGTTTCTCAGCAGATCAGTTTTAGATGAGGAATTCTATCCTTTAGAAAAACTGTATCTTAAATTTTTTTAAGGATTATGATGAGAGACAGATCTGCAACAATTTGGATTTTCGCTGAAGCGTTAATAGACCACATTGGAAAAGTTTTGAATGAGAGCTTAGTCACCTATCTCATTTGATGTAGTTGGAGAAGGCATATACACACACACACACACATACAAAACTCGGCATCAGACATCAGACACTCAAACCTCATGCTCATTAGGTCTGGAACAGAGAATGGCAATGCTGAACTGGAAAAGGATTTTAGCACTATAGTGTAGTATACAGGTAAATATAGACTGGAAATATACTCTAAATTGAACTGGAAAACATCTGACTCATTTTAATCCCCGCAATGCTTCAAATTGTGTCCATTTGTAGACACAGTTGGTCTGCTCTATTACTGTGAGGTTCTACTCTATTATTGTTCATGTTATGTCAGTTTTCTTAGTTTGATAATTAACACATTTAGTTATTTAGTTCATTTTGCTCCTACTATCTAATTTAGTACACCCTAAAATAAATAAAAAATAAAGTGAAGCTAAAAAGTTGCAAATCGCAAAAATATTGTGAAAATTGATTTGTATTTCAACATACACATTCTCTCAGTTTGGGTTTGTGAGAATTGAACAGCTAGCATATAGCTAGCAAGCTATAAAGCACACATTTTATTAAAGAAAAACATAACACAACATATAACAAACAATAATTACTTGCACAAATTTCCACAGGGCTGTGACTCCCCAACCCTAGGCCAGCGACCTGTCTTAGTAATGAGCCAGGACTGGCGTCTCCCACTAAGTGAGAAGCCAGATGAGCTGGAGAAGAGAGTGTGGCAGAATGCAGGTGGCCAGAAGCCATTAGTCCTAATACGATTCTCTGTTGCTGCTGCAGAGAGCACTCCAAGCTGAAACACAGGTCATCTCATTATCTCCATCGCCGCTCTGAACACTGGAAAAGGCAGGCGAGAGAGAGAGGAGAGGGTATACTGACAAATCACACTCGTGTGTTATTATAGACGCACTGATGTATGAATTTGTGAAATGAGCTTTTGTTATTCACCTGGAATGAAGATTTAGAATTTAGCTCCGACGCAAAGTTAACGGCACGTAGCCTATGCCATAACAAAGTCATTTTTGTACTGTAGGTTAAGTTTTTAAAAGACTTGATATAATGAATATTTATTGTCGTAAATATGTTTTAAACCATGTGTACCAAAGTACATGAGTATGTTAGAGGAAGATTCATATTGTTTCAGGTACAGAATACGCTATTTTAGTCCGAGGTCCACTTTGAGTAGTTCTACCAGCCATTGCTGTTTGAGGGAAAAAAGCATCACCACTAATGCTGGACAGTTTGTGTATGCAAGAAGTTATGTCAAATTTGATTGTAAAAATATTCTAAATGAGGCCCTAAAGGGGCCCAGTAGAGCCACGCTGTATAGTAAGCCTACTGGACTAGTTCAACTCAGATATGTAAAAATATAATACAGATATTGGTCTGTTTCTCAGTTCAGTCAGTATGCACGATCTGCAAGTCAAGCCAAAATGTTGAGAGTAAATCTCTTTGCTGCTTCCTCTTCTCCTTTAACTCTGGCCCAGCCCCTACCTAAACTATGCTTGAATTGCTTGCACAAATGTGATTAACATCCACGAGGCCCAGAGCTAGCCTCACTGAGAAAATTGACAATGGAATATCTCTATACTGCTCTATACTACTGGTGACTCGCTCACTGTAGCCTATGGGTCAGCAAATCTCTTAAAACAAACATATCTCGTGTACTGCAGCCTTAATAACTTTCCAAGGACTTCTTTACGCAATCTCGTGCTTTGGTGAAGCACAGGCAGCAGTCCCTACAGGAGAGAAGTGGGAACCTGTCTCTACCACATCCCCGCTAACCCCCGCTAGCCCCCCCTTACCCCCCCTTACCCCCCGCTAGCCCCCGCTAGCCCCCGCTAGCCCCCGCTTCTCCATCTGCTGACAGCACGTAAACAACAGTGCATGTCATCACAGCCCGGACCCGCAGGGCACCGTGCCGAGTGACGCACAGGGCGGCCAGCAGAGCAGGAGAAGGTGAAGGGAGGAAGAGGAAGATGTACGTATAAAAAGAGAGAGAAAGAAAACACGGCAGCTGCAGGTAAACAGGAAGCAATAACAACGGTGGTCTAGGAGACTAGGAGCAGTAAAGGGTGCTATTGTTGCAGAGGGTTGTAACCTTGCTGGGGGGGGTGAGAGGATGCAGACAACATCGTGATCGCGTTGGGGGAATGGTGGAGCTCCTTCTGCTGGCTCACTCACAGGGTTAAATATTAGATTCTTAATGCACCACAATGTTTTATGCTACACTTGCTGTGCTCCACCAGAAAACAGTTGTCTTCTGCCTCTGGCTCCGCTCTACTCGTCTGTTGTGTGTGCAACTCAGCCTTTCCACTCTCGCATGTCTTTGCTTGTCCAATAGGAAGGGCAGAATTGAGACAAGTGTGTGTGTGTGAGAAAGTGAGAAAGTGAGAGAGTGGAGAGGAATTGAACTCGATCTTTTTTGTTTTTGGATTTTTATTTCCAGGTGTTTTGTCACACCCCTAATGAACATCATACTGTATGTCCATCTGATCTGCTCCAGGGTTTGGTATCTGAACATTAAATGTTATACTGCAGCATTCTCCCAATCCAAAAATGTCAGGTACCAGGAGTGAAGTCAGGCGCAGACACACACAGAGACAGAGGTAGGTTTAACTGGTTTATTCATTCGTCAGGCAAATGCAGAGTGGGGGGGGGCAGGCAGGGGCCAGTCATGGGGCAGGCTCTTACGGGGCGCGGTACCACAGAGCAGCAGGCGAGGAGCAGAACCAAGAGACGGGCTATGGCTGAAGACCGAGTGGGGCAGGTGGGGCCACAGGGCCGACAGGCAAGGAGCAGCAAGACGTTGAGAGGAGACGAGGCACAGGCAGGCAGGCAGGAGACGTGGGTCGGGCAGACAGGAGCTGGTGCCTTGCTGCTGTGTCTACACTCTGGCGGTGAGCTTCCGCAAACGCTGGGCTTTAGTAGATGGGCAGATTGGAGATTGATCGCAGCTGTTCGCTGCAAAGGAGAGAGAGAAGAAGAGAAAGAGAGAGAGAAAGAGAGCTGCTCCCGACTATGACGGCGGGGCAGGGGCCGTGACACACAACAACAACAAAATGATATTGCTTGAAAAATGTATTATGGTGTAGCTATTCCTTTAAATAGCAATTATTTATATATGCACATCAAAATCTGAGAATGCCACAATATGGTAACATTTTCTGTGAGTACAAAGCTAACTCGAGGATAAGAGCTAGAATAAAACTGCCTAAATACTCTACAGTATATAGTGACATTCTGCTGTGTTCAAATTCAGTCTTCTATATTTTGTTTTAATGAGTAGAGCTTGCCGCTAACACTGTGCCAGAGCTGGGTGAGACGGAGCCACACATGCGGAAAATATATAATTTCATGGACCTGTAAGGTGTGTTATATAAAACAAAACAAAAATCAGATGTGTGTGCCATACACAGAGCGTTTGAAAAGTTGTTTACACAGAATGTACTATTCAGTCAGAGATGGCGAGCTGGGACCATGGTTAATATGATTTATTTATTTAGTTGCAACTTGCTTTTTTTACTTTGCTTTTTTGTGATCATGCATGTGGGCCAAAGATACTATAGTATATGTCTGATTAGTGTAATTAATGTTATGAGCTACAATTCCTTACCATCACACCTCTGTGAAAAGGGTCCAATTCATTCATTATTAATGAACGATTAATCATTTACAGTATGTTTCTCTTAGCTATGTAATTTCTCTGGGTGATATAAAAGTTAACTGTCCAATTTGACAAAACTAATCACAAACTATTCCGTTTTTATAATTGGATTTACAGTATGCTAGTTATTTTTTCGCATGTATTTTCAGTTGTCAGGGTGCGTGCATATTGTTTTCATATGCCCTAAGGTAAGATGACTCTGCACATATGATAGATACAAATATGGAGTCCCAGCGAATTGAGTACCAAATAACAGCGGTGATGTCATAGTACTAACTGTGAGTATCGTAATCAATCAAATCCAAACATCTAATGTTTGTACCCTGTGATATATTTGCAAAGAGAGTTCGCAATTTTTGTAGTGACTCAAATCAAATATATTATATGAATTATATTGCAATCAATATAATGAATTGTATAAAAAAGTCATGCAACTGTCATTTTAAGAGCCCTGAAAATTGATAGATAAATAAATAGATATGAACAATGAAGAACATTAGTTCGCATTGGCCCTGAAGTTGCCCTTGACTTAAATTGCAGAGCCATCCTGATTGAGAGCTTTGTTAAACTGTATCAGTCATGTTAAATTTCACAGATATTATCTGCTCACTGACTGTAATTAGTTCAAGGATTAATGTGTAGAAGCATGGTGGAGTTTGGCGTTTCCCCATAGTACTTGAGGAATAAAAGGATAGAATGCATAATCAAATACAAAGTGAATATCAATGAATGGGCCAAATCACTCCAGTCCCTAGATCCCTGATGCAATTATTTCCCTTTTGCATTAATTATTGCTAACAGATGACACTAATGACTTTGAGTGGAAGCTAGTGATGGTAGCCCCAAAAAGATCAATGCTTTTTAAATAGGGTCACAGCATGCCTATCACTTGACGTCTTGGGCCAATTGGCGATGCAGGTTGTGTATTCAACTATTAGCTAGCCTCCGCTAGCAGACAAGTCTCTCTGTTTAGATTTCCAAGTCCACAAGGGCACACTGTCGCTTTTTCAAATTTGATTGTGTATTCTGTATTTAGCCGACAACAGCTGCTGTAGGTAGGATTTAAGAGTTGAGAGAGCTACTGTAGCTAAAAAAAAACAAGAGAGTAGGATTTTGAAAATCAACAACCCAAAATCCCACCCCCTCCTCCTCTGCTCCCTCCCCCTGGAGCCCGTTGGTCTGCCGTTGCGAACCGCCATTGGCAAACCTGTTGTAGCTGTGTGCTCGCATTCATGTGATTCATGTGACAGGCAAGGTAGATTCGCCGGATCAATCAGGGAAGAGGGAAAGAATTCTTTGCTGTCAAAAATCTAAATAGAGGCAGGGGCTATCAACCAGAGCAGATATTCTTACAGAGCATTTCACTCACTGAAAGTTGACGTACGTCTATGGCATTTCTGAGAAATTATGCAAAATTTAGAGCTCTTAGATTCTACCAACAACACCTTTAACTGTTTGAAAATACGAACCCTTTCTTGAACTGACCTGTCAATTTTTGGTGCTGAAACACTGTAGCCGACCTGAACTCTCATAAAGGGCTCATCTTATCTTACAGTATTTTATCGTATCATATGCATAATGTGTCAATGGCTTAAAATCAATATAAGTCTAAAAAAATCTTCAAATTAGATATAATGATATCAAATCTAGTATCTCCTTCGCAATATGTGCATCTCACAGTGTGTGTAGCAATAATAAACAGTAATGTAATTTTCTTTTCCTTTAAAGATTTGTATACAGTACATTATTTATTGGTCTGTAGGAAATTTCATACAAATTCAGATGAATTGGATTGTACAGAGATCTAGGTTTTGGTTTATAAGCAACCCTATTATTCTGTTGTCTGGGTTTGTGCCCATTTATACATTTATTTTGTTGATAGGCTATTGAAAATGAAGATCTGAAAAATGATGCTCTCAGTGCTGTTATATGTTTGGAAAACCAACCCCAGTTCATATTGTAATATTGCCCTGGCAAAGAAACTAGGCTTTACTGTGTTATAAATAAGATATTCTGCTTCAAAGTCTATTGGCACCATAAATATTGCTGAATAATTTTGCCCCAGCATACAAACACATTTTTCAAGCTTACTGTAAAACAGTATTTTGTTAAATAATAAATAGCCACAAATGTATCACACCATGCTGTGTAGGAACAGGACACTAGCACAATATTTGTTTTTATTTGACACTAAACTCGCACTGCACCACCTGATTTTGACTGAAACACACTCTACTGCACCTGAATGCCCATTAGGGCGCAAGCGGGGTCTTGGCGCGCCGGAAAATTATCAAATGCACCCAGGCGAGATCAAAGCCCAATGAAATGTCACTACATCTGTGTTAGCGCTACTGCTGGCCTTGCGCCATCCGGAAACTAGAGCCCTAAGTTCCAAAAATAAGGTACATACAGTAGCACCTCCATGCAGCAACAAGCCAGAACTAATAATGCTAGCAAAACTACATCTATATTCTATCAAAAGTGCTGATTGTGCTGTTGCATCTAGTTATAGAGCTTTTATAGTTAAACATTTGTTTAACACTAGACTTTTCAATTGGGAGGTTTACAAAGCATTTCCTTTTACCTTAAGTCACTTAAGTCAAACCGACAACATGACAAATAAAAATAACAATTTGACACAGTGACAGTAAAAAATGAACGAGAGCCATGTCCACAGAACAACGTGTGAATATTGAGATAGCTCGTGTAAGATTTGATTTTTTTATTTTTTATTATGGCACACAAACTAAAATGTGAATTAATGGAATGGACACCAGGACATTCAGTATATTGCACATCTTTACATCTACACAGAGAGTACGTTTCAGCTGACGAGCTTGGAAAAAGTAATCACTTCTAACTGCTAAGAGAAAAATTATAGGTTGTTACAGACTGGTGGACCTCTTTCTTGTTGAACGAAAAATAGCAATCTGCTTGGATAGAAAAAGACAGCAATGTATTCAACATATTGATTTGTTGAGATTTGTGACAAATACAAATGAGGTGCTTTGGGGGTTTCTTACAACGTGTGCCCAGTTCAGAATCTATTCAACACAAAGCCAGGTGTAATGTGAATGAACAAACAAGTGCAAGTGGTGCCCGGCTAAAAGTATATTAGATTTGTCAATAACCAATCTCTGGCTTTCTTCCACTATAAGTAATTCAATTATATACTATACCAACAAATGCATGCAAGATCAGTTTTGTTCATTTATCTTTTATATCTACACTTCTCAATTTGTATCTGGAATTACCTTTGTGGGTTGAAAGCAGCGTTACAAAAGCATAGTTGTTTTGGTTTGAAACTCAGAGTGCCTGCCCCGAGCCTACCGAGTACTGAGTGACTCTGTGCTCTTCCTCATGCAGCTCCCATAGGCTAACACTGTCCTTTACCCTTCATCCTACAGTCCTCTGTGTGTTGAGGGCAGAAATTTGCGGATCACGGTGGAGCGGGTGGTGGCTATAACGCAACCAAAGAATGTACCGTTAACTCCTTTTTACTTACTTTTATTGTCCAGGATGGCCAGAGGAATGGAAAGGCAAATGTTCCCGCTGGACGGTGGCCCAGCCTGCTGAGTCTAACCTGCCCACGCAGCAGCTGCAGTGGGAGTGGCAGTGATGCTTCATTATCCAGTGCTTGCAGTGAATATTCCAGTGGCTCTCACACCTGGGCAGAGGGGCGTGGCTCATCAAAGCAGGTAGGACTACTTTGAATTGTGAAATGTGAGTTTCTTTTACAGGAAATTAATGTATTCTGTTCTTTTATGGGATATAAAATATCCCATTTTCTGGGATATAAAATTTGAAATTATATATAATAGGTATTGTCTTGTAAGAATAACAAATTCAGCCAATAAAGTGATTTCGGTACTTCTCTTTGGTCACTCACAGAGTGCAACAAGCCGTGAGAAGAGGATAAGTGCTGGCTCAGGATCTGCTAATCCCACAGTTGCCAGTGACCATGGGGAGCTGGGATGGAAAGAAGGACACATTCTGAAAGGCCTGAAGAGACTCCAAATGCGCAGCCCCAAAGAGCCATCCTCACTCGCGTCTGCATCACACTGCAAAGACTGTATGACCTCAAATGAGGGAATCTATTCTCACGGTGTCAAGGTTGAACCACGGGTGACTGTCCCCAAACAGACGGCCACTGTAGGCCATAACCCGTTCAAGGCAGGAGCAGGGGCCGTTGCACAAATTTCAGACTCAGACGATGGAGATGAAGACTCACCCAAGTCCCCGGGCAGAGACACCTGTGACCGACCCTCAGAAGAGACTCTCGGTTTAGAAGAACCCAGTGGCACCCCCTCTGGTGAAGTGGAGAAAGATAATCCTAGAAAACTCAGTGGAAATCATGGCCACTTCCTCTTACCTCTACCAGATGACTTCCTCTTAGAGGGACCTACGCTGAAACCAGGTGTCAGCCCAACAGAGAGTCCTAATCGCGTGAACACACAAAATAACTCTCAAGAAAAAGACAGTCAGCCAAGCCTGAAGAAGTTAAACGACAGAAACAACAACCAAGAAAAGACTATTGACCGCAAATCTAGACTGGATTATGACAAAAGGCAACAGGACAGATTCTTATACAAGCAGCTGGACACGGGACCCATTGAAGGGGGGCCACCCATACAGCATTCTGCAAAGAAGGCTCTGTCCTGTGTTAGTGAGGCCAGACAACGTAGCTCTTCTATGGACACTCACTGCAGAGATCAGGCTAGTGAGGGTGGAGGTGATAGCCGGGACTACACCATTTTAGAATCCTCACAAAGAAAGCTAAAACCTCAGGTTTGCGATTCAGCGAGAGGGGCCTTCATTCTCCGAAGCAAGAGTGCAGACGGAGGAGCAGAGCAGCCCAAGAACTTGCATTCTCCACTGCACAAGAAGCTCATCAAGGTCCACAGACCTAAGGGACAGTCGAACCCGGTGCACAGCACCTCTAACTCTAGGTCCAACCTTATTAAGAATGCTACTTCTAGCAAGGTGCCATTTCCTAAAGTTGAGAAAGTAGAGAATCCTGCTGTGTGTCAAATGTCCCCCCTCTCCTCCCCAGTCAAAAATGTGTTTAAACCCAATGAAGCCCCAAAGAGCCCAACCAAAACAACCTTGCAGAACGATAAACTTCCACCAAGTAGTGACTCTGGTGCAGAAAGCCCCATCTCTAACAATTTACCAAGTTCTCCCCTGAAACAACAGCATCAGGAGCAACACGCCGAGGTGTCCCATTCTGAACCTCATACCTCATCCCCGCCACCACCACCAGACAGAACTACATCGCTTCTCATCAGGCCTGGTTGTGAATCTTCGCCCAAAGCTAACAAAGCAACATACCAGTCTCTAACCTCTTCCCCTGGTAAGGCCTCTGCTGGCCCCTCCAAGCCTCAACCCTCCACGGCAACAAAAAACACTGAGGGTATCATTGCACATATTGAGTCTGATTTAAAGTCACCTAAATGTGTCCCTGCCAAGGTCTGCCACCAGTCATCCAAGACCCAATCTACAACCTCCCTTCCTGGCCAAGAATCCCATGCTTCAGATTCCTCTCAGTCACCTATGGCTGTGGCTTACCATGAGGAAAAGGGTACTTCCAAACAGGGAATCGGTGACCCAAAATATTCTGTCATCCAGGCTTCTTTAGATGCTCACTATCACGGAATTGGAAACCTTTCCCATAATTCCACCCCAAGAGCAATGAAGACAGCTCTTCCTGTAAATGCAAAATCCCTTGATCCCATTCCAAATCCAGGACAGGGGACTAATACCTTCTTTATTCTAGAGAGGCATAACAAAGGAAATACAAACACCTCTACAAAATGTCTGCAAACATTTGAGTCATTCAGTCATGATCTCCACGATCATCAGACCATACATGGAGGTAATGAAACCAGTGCAAAGGACAAGGTGCGGCGGAAGATTGATACTCGCTGTAGCTCTCTGGATTCTGAGCCTTCAGTCCAACCGGCTGCTATAGAAAGTGGGGTAATGCTAGACTGGGGATTCGATGAGGAGGGTTGGCTATTCAAACGGTCTGTGTCTGTATCAACCAGACCTCTTCTAAAGCCAGTTATGGGTATGAATGGAGCTAAGGCTCGTAGCCAGAGCTTTGGGGCACGATATATAGATAAGCCAAGCTTCAATAGATCTGGAAAGGTCCGCACCCAGATCAAAACTCACTCAGGAAGCTCTTTAAACTCTCTCGGTGATGTCTTCCCAGGAAGTATGAGTTGCTCTAGTAGCTATCATTGTCCAATGAACCGATCCCTTTTGAACAATTTTCTGATTGAAGAAGGTCTGCCAATACCCTCACACTTGGCTTCCTCAAGCGAAAGACTTCAAAGCCTAAAACAGCATAGAGAGCAGGCCAGGCGCCTTCAAATTGAGCAACAGTTTTCCAGCGCCTTTGGGGAGCCAGTTTCTGAAGAACCTGAGCAACAGAATACAATAACCACCATTGAGGAGAAAGTTATGCTGGGAATAGAGGAAAACTTGCATAAGTCTCAAGAACAGGAGAGAACCAATGAAGCTAAGCAAAAATCCTCCCCATCTTTGGCCAACTGGTTTGGCTTCCGCAAAAGTAAACTTCCTGCACCGAGTAGCAAAAAAGTTGATCCTCCTAAAGTGAAAGAAGAGAAGAGGGAGCAGAAGATTACTTCTCTTCTAGGTGGAAAGCAAGTTAAATGTGACAAAAAGAAAGATCGAAGGAAAAGTGATGGAAAAGACAGGTAACATTTTAAAATAAGTAAAAAATGCAATACAGTATTAAAAACAGATAATGGTACGTACTTATAAGATAGGAAAAAAAGACCATCCACATTAAATAATAATTCTGACAAGACACTGTTTGTTAATCTTAATACCTTAGCTTTTACATGTAAATATCTTTGTACCAGCCAAATTATTTATGGTACATTATGTCCAACATCATCTTCATCCTGAACTATAAAAACTTGATCCTGGGCAACTCTTCTGCCAATAAAGTCTTTCTGCTAATGAAGTGATTGACAGGCCTGGATAGACCAGGCCGTTTTATCAAGTGCTGATTGAGACATACAGTATAGTACATCACTCTTCTAGCCCGGAGTCTAGTTGAGACACCTCTCATAGAGGACATCACAGCTCGGTCTCAAGGGGTACAGACTCATTTATCAGCTGGAGCACTGGAAGAGTTGAGTCAATACGAGGGAATATTAGATTATACAGTAGTGGCTTGCTGAAAAAACATTTGTGTTCAGCTCTGCAGGGAGAAGAGAAGCTCATGATGCTGTGAGGGCCTGTATCTCCATGCCCTGCCCGGGAATGTCCCTGAATGAAATGCAAGGGCACACCGACGTCTGTTGCGGGGATCCAAAGGTAAATTAAATGAATGCACAACTGCTTATGGTATGTTTCCTAACCAAAATAAGATGAATCAAGGGCTGTGTTCAGATCCCTTAGTCATTCATTTTACACCGCAGTACTGTGTGTGTCAGCCATACATTAGCATGGCATGCACAGTGTCCCATATTGCAAAGGACTGCTAGTAGAATTATAGAACTCTTGCAATAATATCATTTTAAGTACATGACCTTGGAAGACCTCAGAAAAACACAGAAGTGTGATTAAAAGCTACTGACTTCATGGAGATTTAATAAAATCTAAAATAGTCTAAGCAAGGGCGAGATGTGCTTGAGGCTAATTTCTGATAGTCACTCAAACGCTCTTTCGCACAATTTCATCATTTCTTCTGTCATTACCAGACTTGTGAAACCCTCATCTATCACATCCACCACTTCACTATCAAAAAGAAAGTGTCTAAATTATCCGAGGATTCCTTATATTTTCCTTATATTCTGAAAGGACATTTTGTAACTACGCTGAAGAAGTTAAACGTCAGAAACAACAACCAAGAAAAGGCTGAACGCAAATCTAGACTGGATTATGACAAAAGCAAACAGGAGAGATTCTTATACAAGCAGCTGGACACAGGACCCATTGACTATGGACTCTTTTAACAGGAGTGTCCAGGGTTAAAGAAATATTTACAATAAGAGTCTTATTTTATACTGGACAGGTTGTTAATGCAAAGTATATTGTATACAGTATTAGGTTCAGTAAACCAGTTATTCATTTTAATCCAGTTTAGATAAATACTGTGTGCTGTTCACACAGGCTGTCAGAGGTAGACAGGTCAATTAAATTAGCACTTATTTAGGCTGGTCCCAGGCTGCTAGCTAGTTATTATAGGCTAGCACTTTGACTCCTTGATTTCCTGGCCAAAACTATCGTCAACAGTACAATCTGTCTCGTATCTGATTTATAGTCTGCTATTAAAAGTTGTTCTTCACAGAGAAAATCATAAGAATCCTAGACAGTGGGAGGAAAAGGCTCGGTCAATAAATCCATCATGGACCGTATACTCCTGGAGAATTGCCTAACATCCAATTTCAACGGTAGCTCTCTCGATGCACTCCGGGACTAGCCACGGATGAAATCTATAGTATATTGAGACACTTTAGCGAAACGCATCGACCAAATGTCACACACATGTAAACATAAACGTTTAGTACAGGCGATTTCTTTTGTCTGCTGACCAAAATAAACAGATGCAGATGATAAACCGAAGTGCTGACGGTGTGAATGGATGTTCAGCAAAGAGCCCCAGCCAGGAGCCTGTGTCAGGTATGATCTGATTCTTTCTCTCTCTCTCTCTCTCTCTCTCTCTCTCTCTCTCTCTCTCTCTCTCTCTCTGTCTCTCTCTCTCTCTCTCTGTCT